>JAYJKW010000359.1:0-117500 GCA_035084275.1 Hydrolagus colliei | reverse complement strand
ACTCTTATTAGTTAATAATTCTTTTTAATAATTACTTTTCCTCCTTTCCAGTTTTAACTTCCTTAATAGTTATTAATTAAGAATTTTTTTTCTTATTTAGTAATTATTTCTCCTCTTTTCCAGTTTTAATTTCTTTAATGGTTATTGATTAAGAATTCTTTTATTCAATAATTATTTCTCCTCCTTTCCAGTTTCCAGCACAGAAAACGCTTTAAACCACAGAGAGCCGGTGTGGCTCAGGTGGGCGTTTTAAACCGCAGAGAGCCGGTATTGCCGAGTTGGGATCGTTAGACCTCGACCCTCGGTATATTCTGTGTAGTGGATTTCTGGTTTTCCTTTTCCTTTTTTTTCCACTCTGTCATTAATTAATAATTCTTTTTCCTCCCTAATAATTACTTTTTTTTCACTCTTTACTTTTTTTCCCCTTAAACCCACCCCCTTTGTTTAGCTTTTTTTCCCCTTAAACCCACCCCTTTTGTTTAGCCTCTTTTCCAGCTACCCGGGCAGGGGAAAGTCGAAAGCCACGAGAGTAGGCCGCGGAACCGGGATCCTCGGATAACCCAATCAAGGTTCCTAGCAAAGACCCGAACCCCCCGGAGTAAGCTTACCTCTCTCTCCTTTATACATCTTTCCACACCCCACTCATTTCTCACAACATGATACGGACTTAATGCAAGTTACAGAAATGTAACCGAACGTATCTGAGTGACTTGGGTGGGTCTCAAAATAACACACACCAGGACACATTCACAAGGACAGTGAGGGCCTTTTTTAGATTGATGCAGACATACCATCATTTAATTATTCTAAAGAATAAAGACACCCCCCCGAAGGGAATTCGGAACCAAGTAGAGAAATTAACAGAATTTATTAAACCGGCTATGCCTTCAAAAGAGACCCTCTGCAAATTAAACAGGAATGCAGAGAGGTGGGCAAAAGAGACCCGCAATACCCTAATCAAACATTATGAAGATAGTGTAATTCAATTAAACAATGAGATTATATCAATAGGACAGATTGATCGAGTGGAGGAAGCCCTCACAGTGGCAACCTCCTGGGCAAGGAAGGCCCTTAAACATAAATTTAGAATCTCAACAGCAGATAGGGCTAGACAACATATTATCAGAATGGGTAGAAACCCACCCCCTCTACACACACCCCACCCCACCCCCACCCATCCCCCTACCACACCCCAACTAACCGAACCCCACCTTACAATAACACCCCAAGTAACCACAATTTCAATAGCACCGAAAATAACTCCTAATTACTAACCGCTAACCCCTAAAAAACTTACCCTAACCCTAAAACAAGAACCCTAAGTATGCCTAATTTTTTCCCCCCCCTAAAACCCCCCCAAAAAAAATATTTCTCCCTCATTTTAAAAAAAAAAAAAAAAAAAAAAACAATATTGTTTTCTTAAAAAAAACCCTCAACACATTCATGAGCCCTAACGTAATTTGACAAGGCCCAGCACAGGGCACGGGCAAGAAAACACAAGCATATGTGTACCAATGATCCCCGAAATTTAAAAAACCTAACCCTAACCCTAACCCTAACCCTAACCCTAACCCTCACCCTCACCCTCACCCTAACCCTAACCCTAACCCTAACCCTAACCCTAACCCTAAGGATGGCATTGTTCTAACCCTAACCCTAACCCTAACCCTAACCCTAACCCTAACCCTAACCTAACCCTAACCCTAACCCTAACCCTAACCCTAACCCTAACCCTAACCCTAACCCTAACCCTAACCCTAAGGATGGCTTTGTTCTAACCCTAACCCTAACCCTAACCCTAACCCTAACCCTAACCCTAACCCTAACCCTAACCCTAACCCTAAGGATGGCTAACCCTAACCCTAACCCTAACCCTAACCCTAACCCTAACCCTAACCCTAACCCTAACCCTAACCCTAACCCTAACCCTAAGAATTTTTTTTCTTATTTAATAATTATTTCTCCTCTTTTCCAGTTTTAATTTCTTTAATGGTTATTGATTAAGAATTCTTTTATTCAATAATTATTTCTCCTCCTTTCCAGTTTCCAGCACAGAAAACGCTTTAAACCACAGAGAGCCGGTGTGGCTGAGGTGGGCGTTTTAAACCGCAGAGAGCCGGTATTGCCGAGTTGGGATCGTTAGACCTCGACCCTCGGTATATTTTGTGTAGTGGATTTCTGGTTTTCCTTTTCCTTTTTTTTCCACTCTGTCATCAATTAATAATTCTTTTTCCTCCTTAATAATTACTTTTTTTTCACTCTTTATTTTTTTTCCGCTTAAACCCACCCCCTTTGTTTAGCTTTTTTTCCCCTTAAACCCACCCCTTTTGTTTAGCCTCTTTTCCAGCTGCCCGGGCAGGGGAAAGTCGAAAGCCACGAGAGTAGGCCGCGGAACCGGGATCCTCGGATAACCCAATCAAGGTTCCTAGCAAAGACCCGAACCCCCCGGAGTAAGCTTACCTCTCTCTCCTTTATACATCTTTCCACACCCCACTCATTTCTCACAACATGATACGGACTTAATGCAAGTTACAGAAATGTAACCGAACGTATCTGAGTGACTTGGGTGGGTCTCAAAATAACACACACCAGGACACATTCACAAGGACAGTGAGGGCCTTTTTTAGATTGATGCAGACATACCATCATTTAATTATTCTAAAGAATAAAGACACCCCCCCGAAGGGAATTCGGAACCAAGTAGAGAAATTAACAGAATTTATTAAACCGGCTATGCCTTCAAAAGAGACCCTCTGCAAATTAAACAGGAATGCAGAGAGGTGGGCTAAAGAGACCCGCAATACCCTAATCAAACATTATGAAGATAGTGTAATTCAATTAAACAATGAGATTATATCAATAGGACAGATTGATCGAGTGGAGGAAGCCCTCACAGTGGCAACCTCCTGGGCAAGGAAGGCCCTTAAACATAAATTTAGAATCTCAACAGCAGATAGGGCTAGACAACATATTATCAGAATGGGTAGAAACCCACCCCCTCTACACACACCCCACCCCCACCCATCCCCCTACCACACCCCAACTAACCGAACCCCACCTTACAATAACACCCCAAGTAACCACAATTTCAATAGCACCGAAAATAACTCCTAATTACTAACCGCTAACCCCTAAAAAACTTACCCTAACCCTAAAACAAGAACCCTAAGTATGCCTAATTTTTTCCCCCCCCTAAAACCCCCCCCAAAAAAAATATTTCTCCCTCATTTTTTAAAAAAAACAATATTGTTTTCTTAAAAAAAACCTCAACACATTCATGAGCCCTAACGTAATTTGACAAGGCCCAGCACAGGGCACGGGCAAGAAAACACAAGCATATGTGTACCAATGATCCCCGAAATTTAAAAAACCTAACCCCTACAAGTGCCACGAGTGTTTCCCGATGATAAAACCAAGACAGGTGTAACACAGGAAATAAGCCAAGAACGTGGCTGCTACTGTGTACAACTTTTCTAAAAGAAAGTTTGAGAGAATCATTCGTGCTGCCAGAAAAGTGGGATCACAAATTACGAGCGGGCCAGGATTGAATGTGTACCCAGGCCGACATTCCCAGCACAGGGAAGTCCGAGGCAACAACAGAATCCCTTACCTTCCTTTTTCCCCCCCCCCAAAAAAACACAGGTTAGATTTTTTTAACAAAGTCACCTATTTTTAAGCAGCATAACCTATCTAATTTTCTCACAATAGCTAGAATAGGCCATAGGATTCCTCTTTTGAAACAAACTTAAAGCTGAAACTTTTAATACCAGTAGGGGGAACCGGAGAGAGTATAATTTAATTTAATTTAATTTAAATCTCCATACAAACAATGCGTAGTAAATATCTCAGACGAGCTTAAGGACTTGTTCCCTAGACAGTGGAAATAACACCAGTTTAAACAGAAATAACACCGGTTTAAACAGACAGAGCATTTCTGCTGACAAAAGAACCAAGTGGTTAACACACTTGGTGTTCACAGGATAGCCACTAAAGAAACACAGGAACAGTAGCCATCACTTTAAACGAGCAGAAAATTACTGGAGACAAACAGACCGAGTCTCTTTAATTCTTATGAGATTCATCAACAAAAGAAATACATGGAGGGTAGCCATTAACATTTTAACACCTAAGCACACCCTGTGCTCTCACTTTGAAAACACTCTGTCTGTTGTTCCTCTGTCACCTCTCTCACCCAGATATAAATGTTTAGTAAATTAAGAATCATTTCTGAAAAACCTCCTTGAAAAAGCCACAGGTATTGGCGAAACGTCGGGGGAGTTTTCAATTAATAATTCTTTTCCTTCTTTAATAGTTATCAATTAAGAATTCTTTTTCCTCTTTAATAATTATTTCTCCTCCTTTCCAGTTTCCAGCACAGAAAGCGCTTTAAACCACAGAGAGCCGGTGTGGCTGAGGTGGGCGTTTTAAACCGCAGAGAGCCGGTGTTACCGAGTTGGGATCGTTAGACCTCGACCCTCGGTATATTTTGTGTAGTGGATTTTTTGTTCTCTTTTTTCCCCCCTTTTTTTTCCACTCTTATTAGTTAATAATTCTTTTTAATAATTACTTTTCCTCCTTTCCAGTTTTAACTTCCTTAATAGTTATTAATTAAGAATTTTTTTTCTTATTTAATAATTATTTCTCCTCTTTTCCAGTTTTAATTTCTTTAATGGTTATTGATTAAGAATTCTTTTATTCAATAATTATTTCTCCTCCTTTCCAGTTTCCAGCACAGAAAACGCTTTAAACCACAGAGAGCCGGTGTGGCTGAGGTGGGCGTTTTAAACCGCAGAGAGCCGGTATTGCCGAGTTGGGATCGTTAGACCTCGACCCTCGGTATATTTTGTGTAGTGGATTTCTGGTTTTCCTTTTCCTTTTTTTTCCACTCTGTCATCAATTAATAATTCTTTTTCCTCCTTAATAATTACTTTTTTTTCACTCTTTATTTTTTTTCCGCTTAAACCCACCCCCTTTGTTTAGCTTTTTTTCCCCTTAAACCCACCCCTTTTGTTTAGCCTCTTTTCCAGCTGCCCGGGCAGGGGAAAGTCGAAAGCCACGAGAGTAGGCCGCGGAACCGGGATCCTCGGATAACCCAATCAAGGTTCCTAGCAAAGACCCGAACCCCCCGGAGTAAGCTTACCTCTCTCTCCTTTATACATCTTTCCACACCCCACTCATTTCTCACAACATGATACGGACTTAATGCAAGTTACAGAAATGTAACCGAACGTATCTGAGTGACTTGGGTGGGTCTCAAAATAACACACACCAGGACACATTCACAAGGACAGTGAGGGCCTTTTTTAGATTGATGCAGACATACCATCATTTAATTATTCTAAAGAATAAAGACACCCCCCCGAAGGGAATTCGGAACCAAGTAGAGAAATTAACAGAATTTATTAAACCGGCTATGCCTTCAAAAGAGACCCTCTGCAAATTAAACAGGAATGCAGAGAGGTGGGCTAAAGAGACCCGCAATACCCTAATCAAACATTATGAAGATAGTGTAATTCAATTAAACAATGAGATTATATCAATAGGACAGATTGATCGAGTGGAGGAAGCCCTCACAGTGGCAACCTCCTGGGCAAGGAAGGCCCTTAAACATAAATTTAGAATCTCAACAGCAGATAGGGCTAGACAACATATTATCAGAATGGGTAGAAACCCACCCCCTCTACACACACCCCACCCCACCCCCACCCATCCCCCTACCACACCCCAACTAACCGAACCCCACCTTACAATAACACCCCAAGTAACCACAATTTCAATAGCACCGAAAATAACTCCTAATTACTAACCGCTAACCCCTACAAAACTTACCCTAACCCTAAAACAAGAACCCTAAGTATGCCTAATTTTTTCCCCCCCCTAAAACCCCCCCCAAAAAAAATATTTCTCCCTCATTTTTTAAAAAAAACAATATTGTTTTCTTAAAAAAAACCTCAACACATTCATGAGCCCTAACGTAATTTGACAAGGCCCAGCACAGGGCACGGGCAAGAAAACACAAGCATATGTGTACCAATGATCCCCGAAATTTAAAAAACCTAACCCTAACCCTTAAAAAACCTAACCCTAACCCTAAGCCTAACCCTAACCCTAACCCTAACCCTAACCCTAAGGATGCCGCCCTAACCCTAACCCTAACCCTAACCCTAACCCTCACCCTCACCCTCACCCTCACCCTCACCCTCACCCTCACCCTAACCCTAACCCTAACCCTAAGGATGGCATAACCCTAACCCTAACCCTAACCTAACCCTAACCCTAACCCTAACCCTAACCCTAACCCTAAGGATGGCATTGTTCCTAACCCTAACCCTAACCCTAACCCTAACCCTAAGGATGGCATTGTTCTAACCCTAACCCTAACCCTAACCCTCACCCTCACCCTCACCCTCACCCTCACCCTAACCCTAACCCTAACCCTAACCCTCGGATAACCCAATCAAGGTTCCTAGCAAAGACCCGAACCCCCCGGAGTAAGCTTACCTCTCTCTCCTTTATACATCTTTCCACACCCCACTCATTTCTCACAACATGATACGGACTTAATGCAAGTTACAGAAATGTAACCGAATGTATCTGAGTGACTTGGGTGGGTCTCAAAATAACACACACCAGGACACATTCACAAGGACAGTGAGGGCCTTTTTTAGATTGATGCAGACATACCATCATTTAATTATTCTAAAGAATAAAGACACCCCCCCGAAGGGAATTCGGAACCAAGTAGAGAAATTAACAGAATTTATTAAACTGGCTATGCCTTCAAAAGAGACCCTCTGCAAATTAAACAGGAATGCAGAGAGGTGGGCAAAAGAGACCCGCAATACCCTAATCAAACATTATGAAGATAGTGTAATTCAATTAAACAATGAGATTATATCAATAGGACAGATTGATCGAGTGGAGGAAGCCCTCACAGTGGCAACCTCCTGGGCAAGGAAGGCCCTTAAACATAAATTTAGAATCTCAACAGCAGATAGGGCTAGACAACATATTATCAGAATGGGTAGAAACCCACCCCCTCTACACACACCCCACCCCACCCCACCCCCACCCATCCCCCTACCACACCCCAACTAACCGAACCCCACCTTACAATAACACCCCAAGTAACCACAATTTCAATAGCACCGAAAATAACTCCTAATTACTAACCGCTAACCCCTAAAAAACTTACCCTAACCCTAAAACAAGAACCCTAAGTATGCCTAATTTTTTCCCCCCCCTAAAACCCCCCCAAAAAAAATATTTCTCCCTCATTTTTAAAAAAAACAATATTGTTTTCTTAAAAAAAACCCTCAACACATTCATGAGCCCTAACGTAATTTGACAAGGCCCAGCACAGGGCACGGGCAAGAAAACACAAGCATATGTGTACCAATGATCCCCGAAATTTAAAAAACCTAACCCCTACAAGTGCCACGAGTGTTTCCCGATGATAAAACCAAGACAGGTGTAACACAGGAAATAAGCCAAGAACGTGGCTGCTACTGTGTACAACTTTTCTAAAAGAAAGTTTGAGAGAATCATTCGTGCTGCCAGAAAAGTGGGATCACAAATTACGAGCGGGCCAGGATTGAATGTGTACCCAGGCCGACATTCCCAGCACAGGGAAGTCCGAGGCAACAACAGAATCCCTTACCTTCCTTTTTCCCCCCCCCAAAAAAACACAGGTTAGATTTTTTTAACAAAGTCACCTATTTTTAAGCAGCATAACCTATCTAATTTTCTCACAATAGCTAGAATAGGCCATAGGATTCCTCTTTTGAAACAAACTTAAAGCTGAAACTTTTAATACCAGTAGGGGGAACCGGAGAGAGTATAATTTAATTTAATTTAATTTAAATCTCCATACAAACAATGCGTAGTAAATATCTCAGACGAGCTTAAGGACTTGTTCCCTAGACAGTGGAAATAACACCAGTTTAAACAGAAATAACACCGGTTTAAACAGACAGAGCATTTCTGCTGACAAAAGAACCAAGTGGTTAACACACTTGGTGTTCACAGGATAGCCACTAAAGAAACACAGGAACAGTAGCCATCACTTTAAACGAGCAGAAAATTACTGGAGACAAACAGACCGAGTCTCTTTAATTCTTATGAGATTCATCAACAAAAGAAATACATGGAGGGTAGCCATTAACATTTTAACACCTAAGCACACCCTGTGCTCTCACTTTGAAAACACTCTGTCTGTTGTTCCTCTGTCACCTCTCACCCAGATATAAATGTTTAGTAAATTAAGAATCATTTCTGAAAAACCTCCTTGAAAAAGCCACAGGTATTGGCGAAACGTCGGGGGAGTTTTCAATTAATAATTATTTTCCTTCTTTAATGGTTATCAATTAAGAATTCTTTTTCCTCTTTAATAATTATTTCTCCTCCTTTCCAGTTTCCAGCACAGAAAGCGCTTTAAACCACAGAGAGCCGGTGTGGCTGAGGTGGGCGTTTTAAACCGCAGAGAGCCGGTGTTACCGAGTTGGGATCGTTAGACCTCGACCCTCGGTATATTTTGTGTAGTGGATTCTTTGTTCTCTTTTTTCCCCCCTTTTTTTTCCACTCTTATTAGTTAATAATTCTTTTTAATAATTACTTTTCCTCCTTTCCAGTTTTAACTTCCTTAATAGTTATTAATTAAGAATTTTTTTTCTTATTTAATAATTATTTCTCCTCTTTTCCAGTTTTAATTTCTTTAATGGTTATTGATTAAGAATTCTTTTATTCAATAATTATTTCTCCTCCTTTCCAGTTTCCAGCACAGAAAACGCTTTAAACCACAGAGAGCCGGTGTGGCTCAGGTGGGCGTTTTAAACCGCAGAGAGCCGGTATTGCCGAGTTGGGATCGTTAGACCTCGACCCTCGGTATATTCTGTGTAGTGGATTTCTGGTTTTCCTTTTCCTTTTTTTTCCACTCTGTCATTAATTAATAATTCTTTTTCCTCCCTAATAATTCCTTTTTTTTCACTCTTTACTTTTTTTCCCCTTAAACCCACCCCCTTTGTTTAGCTTTTTTTCCCCTTAAACCCACCCCTTTTGTTTAGCCTCTTTTCCAGCTACCCGGGCAGGGGAAAGTCGAAAGCCACGAGAGTAGGCCGCGGAACCGGGATCCTCGGATAACCCAATCAAGGTTCCTAGCAAAGACCCGAACCCCCCGGAGTAAGCTTACCTCTCTCTCCTTTATACATCTTTCCACACCCCACTCATTTCTCACAACATGATACGGACTTAATGCAAGTTACAGAAATGTAACCGAACGTATCTGAGTGACTTGGGTGGGTCTCAAAATAACACACACCAGGACACATTCACAAGGACAGTGAGGGCCTTTTTTAGATTGATGCAGACATACCATCATTTAATTATTCTAAAGAATAAAGACACCCCCCCGAAGGGAATTCGGAACCAAGTAGAGAAATTAACAGAATTTATTAAACCGGCTATGCCTTCAAAAGAGACCCTCTGCAAATTAAACAGGAATGCAGAGAGGTGGGCAAAAGAGACCCGCAATACCCTAATCAAACATTATGAAGATAGTGTAATTCAATTAAACAATGAGATTATATCAATAGGACAGATTGATCGAGTGGAGGAAGCCCTCACAGTGGCAACCTCCTGGGCAAGGAAGGCCCTTAAACATAAATTTAGAATCTCAACAGCAGATAGGGCTAGACAACATATTATCAGAATGGGTAGAAACCCACCCCCTCTACACACACCCCACCCCACCCCACCCCCACCCATCCCCCTACCACACCCCAACTAACCGAACCCCACCTTACAATAACACCCCAAGTAACCACAATTTCAATAGCACCGAAAATAACTCCTAATTACTAACCGCTAACCCCTAAAAAACTTACCCTAACCCTAAAACAAGAACCCTAAGTATGCCTAATTTTTTCCCCCCCCTAAAACCCCCCCAAAAAAAATATTTCTCCCTCATTTTTAAAAAAAACAATATTGTTTTCTTAAAAAAAACCCTCAACACATTCATGAGCCCTAACGTAATTTGACAAGGCCCAGCACAGGGCACGGGCAAGAAAACACAAGCATATGTGTACCAATGATCCCCGAAATTTAAAAAACCTAACCCCTACAAGTGCCACGAGTGTTTCCCGATGATAAAACCAAGACAGGTGTAACACAGGAAATAAGCCAAGAACGTGGCTGCTACTGTGTACAACTTTTCTAAAAGAAAGTTTGAGAGAATCATTCGTGCTGCCAGAAAAGTGGGATCACAAATTACGAGCGGGCCAGGATTGAATGTGTACCCAGGCCGACATTCCCAGCACAGGGAAGTCCGAGGCAACAACAGAATCCCTTACCTTCCTTTTTCCCCCCCCCAAAAAAACACAGGTTAGATTTTTTTAACAAAGTCACCTATTTTTAAGCAGCATAACCTATCTAATTTTCTCACAATAGCTAGAATAGGCCATAGGATTCCTCTTTTGAAACAAACTTAAAGCTGAAACTTTTAATACCAGTAGGGGGAACCGGAGAGAGTATAATTTAATTTAATTTAATTTAAATCTCCATACAAACAATGCGTAGTAAATATCTCAGACGAGCTTAAGGACTTGTTCCCTAGACAGTGGAAATAACACCAGTTTAAACAGAAATAACACCGGTTTAAACAGACAGAGCATTTCTGCTGACAAAAGAACCAAGTGGTTAACACACTTGGTGTTCACAGGATAGCCACTAAAGAAACACAGGAACAGTAGCCATCACTTTAAACGAGCAGAAAATTACTGGAGACAAACAGACCGAGTCTCTTTAATTCTTATGAGATTCATCAACAAAAGAAATACATGGAGGGTAGCCATTAACATTTTAACACCTAAGCACACCCTGTGCTCTCACTTTGAAAACACTCTGTCTGTTGTTCCTCTGTCACCTCTCACCCAGATATAAATGTTTAGTAAATTAAGAATCATTTCTGAAAAACCTCCTTGAAAAAGCCACAGGTATTGGCGAAACGTCGGGGGAGTTTTCAATTAATAATTATTTTCCTTCTTTAATGGTTATCAATTAAGAATTCTTTTTCCTCTTTAATAATTATTTCTCCTCCTTTCCAGTTTCCAGCACAGAAAGCGCTTTAAACCACAGAGAGCCGGTGTGGCTGAGGTGGGCGTTTTAAACCGCAGAGAGCCGGTGTTACCGAGTTGGGATCGTTAGACCTCGACCCTCGGTATATTTTGTGTAGTGGATTCTTTGTTCTCTTTTTTCCCCCCTTTTTTTTCCACTCTTATTAGTTAATAATTCTTTTTAATAATTACTTTTCCTCCTTTCCAGTTTTAACTTCCTTAATAGTTATTAATTAAGAATTTTTTTTCTTATTTAATAATTATTTCTCCTCTTTTCCAGTTTTAATTTCTTTAATGGTTATTGATTAAGAATTCTTTTATTCAATAATTATTTCTCCTCCTTTCCAGTTTCCAGCACAGAAAACGCTTTAAACCACAGAGAGCCGGTGTGGCTCAGGTGGGCGTTTTAAACCGCAGAGAGCCGGTATTGCCGAGTTGGGATCGTTAGACCTCGACCCTCGGTATATTCTGTGTAGTGGATTTCTGGTTTTCCTTTTCCTTTTTTTTCCACTCTGTCATTAATTAATAATTCTTTTTCCTCCCTAATAATTACTTTTTTTTCACTCTTTACTTTTTTTCCCCTTAAACCCACCCCCTTTGTTTAGCTTTTTTTCCCCTTAAACCCACCCCTTTTGTTTAGCCTCTTTTCCAGCTACCCGGGCAGGGGAAAGTCGAAAGCCACGAGAGTAGGCCGCGGAACCGGGATCCTCGGATAACCCAATCAAGGTTCCTAGCAAAGACCCGAACCCCCCGGAGTAAGCTTACCTCTCTCTCCTTTATACATCTTTCCACACCCCACTCATTTCTCACAACATGATACGGACTTAATGCAAGTTACAGAAATGTAACCGAACGTATCTGAGTGACTTGGGTGGGTCTCAAAATAACACACACCAGGACACATTCACAAGGACAGTGAGGGCCTTTTTTAGATTGATGCAGACATACCATCATTTAATTATTCTAAAGAATAAAGACACCCCCCCGAAGGGAATTCGGAACCAAGTAGAGAAATTAACAGAATTTATTAAACCGGCTATGCCTTCAAAAGAGACCCTCTGCAAATTAAACAGGAATGCAGAGAGGTGGGCAAAAGAGACCCGCAATACCCTAATCAAACATTATGAAGATAGTGTAATTCAATTAAACAATGAGATTATATCAATAGGACAGATTGATCGAGTGGAGGAAGCCCTCACAGTGGCAACCTCCTGGGCAAGGAAGGCCCTTAAACATAAATTTAGAATCTCAACAGCAGATAGGGCTAGACAACATATTATCAGAATGGGTAGAAACCCACCCCCTCTACACACACCCCACCCCCACCCATCCCCCTACCACACCCCAACTAACCGAACCCCACCTTACAATAACACCCCAAGTAACCACAATTTCAATAGCACCGAAAATAACTCCTAATTACTAACCGCTAACCCCTAAAAAACTTACCCTAACCCTAAAACAAGAACCCTAAGTATGCCTAATTTTTCCCCCCCCTAAAACCCCCCCCAAAAAAAATATATTTCTCCCTCATTTTTTAAAAAAAACAATATTGTTTTCTTAAAAAAAACCTCAACACATTCATGAGCCCTAACGTAATTTGACAAGGCCCAGCACAGGGCACGGGCAAGAAAACACAAGCCTATGTGTACCAATGATCCCCGAAATTTAAAAAACCTAACCCCTGCAAGTGCCACGAGTGTTTCCCGATGATAAAACCAAGACCGGTGTAACACAGGAAATAAGCCAAGAACGTGGCTGCTACTGTGTACAACTTTCCAAAAGAAAGTTTGAGAGAATCATTCGTGCTGCCAGAAAAGTGGGATCACAAATTACGAGCGGGCCAGGATTGAATGTGTACCCAGGCCGACATTCCCAGCACAGGGAAGTCCGAGGCAACAACAGAATCCCTTACCTTCCTTTTTCCCCCCACCAAAAAAACGCAGGTTAGATTTTTTTAACAAAGCCACCTATTTTTAAGTAGCATAACCTATCTAATTTTTTCACAATAGCTGGAATAGGCCATAGGATTCCTTTTTTGAAACAAACTTAAAGCTGAAACTTTTAATACCACTAGGGGGAACCGGAGAGAGTATAATTTAATTTAATTTAAATCTCCATGCAAACAATGCGTAGTAAATACCTGAGACGAGTTAAATGACTTGTTCCCTAGATAGTGGAAGTAACACCAGTTTTAAACAGAAATAACACCGGTTTAAACAGACAGGGCATTTCTGCTGACAAAAGAACCAAGGGTTTCACAGGATAGCCATTAAAGGAACGCAGGAACAGAAATACATGGAGGGTAGCCATTAACACTTTAACACCTAAGCACACCCTGTGCTCTCACTCTGAAAACACTTTGTCTTCTCTCTCTCTCTCTGTCACCTCTCTCACCCAGGTATAAATGTTTAGTAAATTAAGAATCATTTCTGAAAAACCTCCTTGAAAAAGCCACAGGTATTGGCGAAACGTCGGGGGAGTTTTCAATTAATAATTATTTTCCTTCTTTAATGGTTATCAATTAAGAATTCTTTTTCCTCTTTAATAATTATTTCTCCTCCTTTCCAGTTTCCAGCACAGAAAGCGCTTTAAACCACAGAGAGCCGGTGTGGCTGAGGTGGGCGTTTTAAACCGCAGAGAGCCGGTGTTACCGAGTTGGGATCGTTAGACCTCGACCCTCGGTATATTTTGTGTAGTGGATTCTTTGTTCTCTTTTTTCCCCCCTTTTTTTTCCACTCTTATTAGTTAATAATTCTTTTTAATAATTACTTTTCCTCCTTTCCAGTTTTAACTTCCTTAATAGTTATTAATTAAGAATTTTTTTTCTTATTTAATAATTATTTCTCCTCTTTTCCAGTTTTAATTTCTTTAATGGTTATTGATTAAGAATTCTTTTATTCAATAATTATTTCTCCTCCTTTCCAGTTTCCAGCACAGAAAACGCTTTAAACCACAGAGAGCCGGTGTGGCTCAGGTGGGCGTTTTAAACCGCAGAGAGCCGGTATTGCCGAGTTGGGATCGTTAGACCTCGACCCTCGGTATATTCTGTGTAGTGGATTTCTGGTTTTCCTTTTCCTTTTTTTTCCACTCTGTCATTAATTAATAATTCTTTTTCCTCCCTAATAATTACTTTTTTTTCACTCTTTACTTTTTTTCCCCTTAAACCCACCCCCTTTGTTTAGCTTTTTTTCCCCTTAAACCCACCCCTTTTGTTTAGCCTCTTTTCCAGCTACCCGGGCAGGGGAAAGTCGAAAGCCACGAGAGTAGGCCGCGGAACCGGGATCCTCGGATAACCCAATCAAGGTTCCTAGCAAAGACCCGAACCCCCCGGAGTAAGCTTACCTCTCTCTCCTTTATACATCTTTCCACACCCCACTCATTTCTCACAACATGATACGGACTTAATGCAAGTTACAGAAATGTAACCGAACGTATCTGAGTGACTTGGGTGGGTCTCAAAATAACACACACCAGGACACATTCACAAGGACAGTGAGGGCCTTTTTTAGATTGATGCAGACATACCATCATTTAATTATTCTAAAGAATAAAGACACCCCCCCCGAAGGGAATTCGGAACCAAGTAGAGAAATTAACAGAATTTATTAAACCGGCTATGCCTTCAAAAGAGACCCTCTGCAAATTAAACAGGAATGCAGAGAGGTGGGCAAAAGAGACCCGCAATACCCTAATCAAACATTATGAAGATAGTGTAATTCAATTAAACAATGAGATTATATCAATAGGACAGATTGATCGAGTGGAGGAAGCCCTCACAGTGGCAACCTCCTGGGCAAGGAAGGCCCTTAAACATAAATTTAGAATCTCAACAGCAGATAGGGCTAGACAACATATTATCAGAATGGGTAGAAACCCACCCCCTCTACACACACCCCACCCCCACCCATCCCCCTACCACACCCCAACTAACCGAACCCCACCTTACAATAACACCCCAAGTAACCACAATTTCAATAGCACCGAAAATAACTCCTAATTACTAACCGCTAACCCCTAAAAAACTTACCCTAACCCTAAAACAAGAACCCTAAGTATGCCTAATTTTTCCCCCCCCTAAAACCCCCCCCAAAAAAAATATATTTCTCCCTCATTTTTTAAAAAAAACAATATTGTTTTCTTAAAAAAAACCTCAACACATTCATGAGCCCTAACGTAATTTGACAAGGCCCAGCACAGGGCACGGGCAAGAAAACACAAGCCTATGTGTACCAATGATCCCCGAAATTTAAAAAACCTAACCCCTGCAAGTGCCACGAGTGTTTCCCGATGATAAAACCAAGACCGGTGTAACACAGGAAATAAGCCAAGAACGTGGCTGCTACTGTGTACAACTTTCCAAAAGAAAGTTTGAGAGAATCATTCGTGCTGCCAGAAAAGTGGGATCACAAATTACGAGCGGGCCAGGATTGAATGTGTACCCAGGCCGACATTCCCAGCACAGGGAAGTCCGAGGCAACAACAGAATCCCTTACCTTCCTTTTTCCCCCCACCAAAAAAACGCAGGTTAGATTTTTTTAACAAAGCCACCTATTTTTAAGTAGCATAACCTATCTAATTTTTTCACAATAGCTGGAATAGGCCATAGGATTCCTTTTTTGAAACAAACTTAAAGCTGAAACTTTTAATACCACTAGGGGGAACCGGAGAGAGTATAATTTAATTTAATTTAAATCTCCATGCAAACAATGCGTAGTAAATACCTGAGACGAGTTAAATGACTTGTTCCCTAGATAGTGGAAGTAACACCAGTTTTAAACAGAAATAACACCGGTTTAAACAGACAGGGCATTTCTGCTGACAAAAGAACCAAGGGTTTCACAGGATAGCCATTAAAGGAACGCAGGAACAGAAATACATGGAGGGTAGCCATTAACACTTTAACACCTAAGCACACCCTGTGCTCTCACTCTGAAAACACTTTGTCTTCTCTCTCTCTCTCTGTCACCTCTCTCACCCAGGTATAAATGTTTAGTAAATTAAGAATCATTTCTGAAAAACCTCCTTGAAAAAGCCACAGGTATTGGCGAAACGTCGGGGGAGTTTTCAATTAATAATTATTTTCCTTCTTTAATGGTTATCAATTAAGAATTCTTTTTCCTCTTTAATAATTATTTCTCCTCCTTTCCAGTTTCCAGCACAGAAAGCGCTTTAAACCACAGAGAGCCGGTGTGGCTGAGGTGGGCGTTTTAAACCGCAGAGAGCCGGTGTTACCGAGTTGGGATCGTTAGACCTCGACCCTCGGTATATTTTGTGTAGTGGATTCTTTGTTCTCTTTTTTCCCCCCTTTTTTTTCCACTCTTATTAGTTAATAATTCTTTTTAATAATTACTTTTCCTCCTTTCCAGTTTTAACTTCCTTAATAGTTATTAATTAAGAATTTTTTTTCTTATTTAATAATTATTTCTCCTCTTTTCCAGTTTTAATTTCTTTAATGGTTATTGATTAAGAATTCTTTTATTCAATAATTATTTCTCCTCCTTTCCAGTTTCCAGCACAGAAAACGCTTTAAACCACAGAGAGCCGGTGTGGCTCAGGTGGGCGTTTTAAACCGCAGAGAGCCGGTATTGCCGAGTTGGGATCGTTAGACCTCGACCCTCGGTATATTCTGTGTAGTGGATTTCTGGTTTTCCTTTTCCTTTTTTTTCCACTCTGTCATTAATTAATAATTCTTTTTCCTCCCTAATAATTACTTTTTTTTCACTCTTTACTTTTTTTCCCCTTAAACCCACCCCCTTTGTTTAGCTTTTTTTCCCCTTAAACCCACCCCTTTTGTTTAGCCTCTTTTCCAGCTACCCGGGCAGGGGAAAGTCGAAAGCCACGAGAGTAGGCCGCGGAACCGGGATCCTCGGATAACCCAATCAAGGTTCCTAGCAAAGACCCGAACCCCCCGGAGTAAGCTTACCTCTCTCTCCTTTATACATCTTTCCACACCCCACTCATTTCTCACAACATGATACGGACTTAATGCAAGTTACAGAAATGTAACCGAACGTATCTGAGTGACTTGGGTGGGTCTCAAAATAACACACACCAGGACACATTCACAAGGACAGTGAGGGCCTTTTTTAGATTGATGCAGACATACCATCATTTAATTATTCTAAAGAATAAAGACACCCCCCCGAAGGGAATTCGGAACCAAGTAGAGAAATTAACAGAATTTATTAAACCGGCTATGCCTTCAAAAGAGACCCTCTGCAAATTAAACAGGAATGCAGAGAGGTGGGCAAAAGAGACCCGCAATACCCTAATCAAACATTATGAAGATAGTGTAATTCAATTAAACAATGAGATTATATCAATAGGACAGATTGATCGAGTGGAGGAAGCCCTCACAGTGGCAACCTCCTGGGCAAGGAAGGCCCTTAAACATAAATTTAGAATCTCAACAGCAGATAGGGCTAGACAACATATTATCAGAATGGGTAGAAACCCACCCCCTCTACACACACCCCACCCCCACCCATCCCCCTACCACACCCCAACTAACCGAACCCCACCTTACAATAACACCCCAAGTAACCACAATTTCAATAGCACCGAAAATAACTCCTAATTACTAACCGCTAACCCCTAAAAAACTTACCCTAACCCTAAAACAAGAACCCTAAGTATGCCTAATTTTTCCCCCCCCTAAAACCCCCCCCAAAAAAAATATATTTCTCCCTCATTTTTTAAAAAAAACAATATTGTTTTCTTAAAAAAAACCTCAACACATTCATGAGCCCTAACGTAATTTGACAAGGCCCAGCACAGGGCACGGGCAAGAAAACACAAGCCTATGTGTACCAATGATCCCCGAAATTTAAAAAACCTAACCCTAACCCTAAGACTAACCCTAACCCTAACCCTAACCCTAAGCCTAACCCTAACCCTAACCCTAACCCTAACCCTAAGGATGCCGCCCTAACCCTAACCCTAACCCTAACCCTAACCCTCACCCTCACCCTCACCCTCACCCTCACCCTCACCCTAACCCTAACCCTAACCCTAAGGATGGCATAACCCTAACCCTAACCCTAACCTAACCCTAACCCTAACCCTAACCCTAACCCTAACCCTAAGGATGGCATTGTTCCTAACCCTAACCCTAACCCTAACCCTAACCCTAAGGATGGCATTGTTCTAACCCTAACCCTAACCCTAACCCTCACCCTCACCCTCACCCTCACCCTCACCCTAACCCTAACCCTAACCCTAACCCTCGGATAACCCAATCAAGGTTCCTAGCAAAGACCCGAACCCCCCGGAGTAAGCTTACCTCTCTCTCCTTTATACATCTTTCCACACCCCACTCATTTCTCACAACATGATACGGACTTAATGCAAGTTACAGAAATGTAACCGAATGTATCTGAGTGACTTGGGTGGGTCTCAAAATAACACACACCAGGACACATTCACAAGGACAGTGAGGGCCTTTTTTAGATTGATGCAGACATACCATCATTTAATTATTCTAAAGAATAAAGACACCCCCCCGAAGGGAATTCGGAACCAAGTAGAGAAATTAACAGAATTTATTAAACCGGCTATGCCTTCAAAAGAGACCCTCTGCAAATTAAACAGGAATGCAGAGAGGTGGGCAAAAGAGACCCGCAATACCCTAATCAAACATTATGAAGATAGTGTAATTCAATTAAACAATGAGATTATATCAATAGGACAGATTGATCGAGTGGAGGAAGTCCTCACAGTGGCAACCTCCTGGGCAAGGAAGGCCCTTAAACATAAATTTAGAATCTCAACAGCAGATAGGGCTAGACAACATATTATCGTAGAAACCCACCCCCTCTACACACACCCCACCCCCACCCATCCCCCTACCACACCCCAACTAACCGAACCCCACCTTACAATAACACCCCAAGTAACCACAATTTCAATAGCACCGAAAATAACTCCTAATTACTAACCGCTAACCCCTAAAAAACTTACCCTAACCCTAAAACAAGAACCCTAAGTATGCCTAATTTTTTCCCCCCCCTAAAACCCCCCCAAAAAAAATATATATTTCTCCCTCATTTTTTAAAAAAAACAATATTGTTTTCTTAAAAAAAACCTCAACACATTCATGAGCCCTAACGTAATTTGACAAGGCCCAGCACAGGGCACGGGCAAGAAAACACAAGCCTATGTGTACCAATGATCCCCGAAATTTTAAAAAACCTAACCCCTGCAAGTGCCACGAGTGTTTCCCGATGATAAAACCAAGACAGGTGTAACACAGGAAATAAGCCAAGAATGTGGCTGCTACTGTGTACAACTTTTCTAAAAGAAAGTTTGAGAGAATCATTCGTGCTGCCAGAAAAGTGGGATCACAAATTACGAGCGGGCCAGGATTCAATGTGTACCCAGGCCGACATTCCCAGCACAGGGAAGTCCGAGGCAACAACAGAATCCCTTACCTTCCTTTTTCCCCCCCCCAAAAAAACGCAGGTTAGATTTTTTTAACAAAGCCACCTATTTTTAAGCAGCATAACCTATCTAATTTTTTCACAATAGCTGGAATAGGCCATAGGATTCCTTTTTTGAAACAAACTTAAAGCTGAAACTTTTAATACCACTAGGGGGAACCGGAGAGAGTATAATTTAATTTAATTTAAATCTCCATGCAAACAATGCGTAGTAAATACCTGAGACGAGCTAAATGACTTGTTCCCTAGATAGTGGAAGTAACACCGGTTTTAAACAGAAATAACACCGGTTTAAACAGACAGGGCATTTCTGCTGACAAAAGAACCAAGGGTTTCACAGGATAGCCATTAAAGGAACGCAGGAACAGAAATACATGGAGGGTAGCCATTAACACTTTAACACCTAAGCACACCCTGTGCTCTCACTCTGAAAACACTTTGTCTTCTCTCTCTCTCTGTCACCTCTCTCACCCAGGTATAAATGTTTAGTAAATTAAGAATCATTTCTGAAAAACCTCCTTGAAAAAGCCACAGGTATTGGCGAAACGTCGGGGGAGTTTTCAATTAATAATTCTTTTCCTTCTTTAATAGTTATCAATTAAGAATTCTTTTTCCTCTTTAATAATTATTTCTCCTCCTTTCCAGTTTCCAGCACAGAAAGCGCTTTAAACCACAGAGAGCCGGTGTGGCTGAGGTGGGCGTTTTAAACCGCAGAGAGCCGGTGTTACCGAGTTGGGATCGTTAGACCTCGACCCTCGGTATATTTTGTGTAGTGGATTTTTTGTTCTCTTTTTTCCCCCCTTTTTTTTCCACTCTTATTAGTTAATAATTCTTTTTAATAATTACTTTTCCTCCTTTCCAGTTTTAACTTCCTTAATAGTTATTAATTAAGAATTTTTTTTCTTATTTAATAATTATTTCTCCTCTTTTCCAGTTTTAATTTCTTTAATGGTTATTGATTAAGAATTCTTTTATTCAATAATTATTTCTCCTCCTTTCCAGTTTCCAGCACAGAAAACGCTTTAAACCACAGAGAGCCGATGTGGCTCAGGTGGGCGTTTTAAACCGCAGAGAGCCGGTATTGCCGAGTTGGGATCGTTAGACCTCGACCCTCGGTATATTTTGTGTAGTGGATTTCTGGTTTTCCTTTTCCTTTTTTTTCCACTCTGTCATCAATTAATAATTCTTTTTCCTCCTTAATAATTACTTTTTTTTCACTCTTTACTTTTTTTTCCGCTTAAACCCACCCCCTTTGTTTAGCTTTTTTTCCCCTTAAACCCACCCCTTTTGTTTAGCCTCTTTTCCAGCTACCCGGGCAGGGGAAAGTCGAAAGCCACGAGAGTAGGCCGCGGAACCGGGATCCTCGGATAACCCAATCAAGGTTCCTAGCAAAGACCCGAACCCCCCGGAGTAAGCTTACCTCTCTCTCCTTTATACATCTTTCCACACCCCACTCATTTCTCACAACATGATACGGACTTAATGCAAGTTACAGAAATGTAACCGAACGTATCTGAGTGACTTGGGTGGGTCTCAAAATAACACACACCAGGACACATTCACAAGGACAGTGAGGGCCTTTTTTAGATTGATGCAGACATACCATCATTTAATTATTCTAAAGAATAAAGACACCCCCCCGAAGGGAATTCGGAACCAAGTAGAGAAATTAACAGAATTTATTAAACCGGCTATGCCTTCAAAAGAGACCCTCTGCAAATTAAACAGGAATGCAGAGAGGTGGGCAAAAGAGACCCGCAATACCCTAATCAAACATTATGAAGATAGTGTAATTCAATTAAACAATGAGATTATATCAATAGGACAGATTGATCGAGTGGAGGAAGCCCTCACAGTGGCAACCTCCCGGGCAAGGAAGGCCCTTAAACATAAATTTAGAATCTCAACAGCAGATAGGGCTAGACAACATATTATCGTAGAAACCCACCCCCTCTACACACACCCCACCCCCACCCATCCCCCTACCACACCCCAACTAACCGAACCCCACCTTACAATAACACCCCAAGTAACCACAATTTCAATAGCACCGAAAATAACTCCTAATTACTAACCGCTAACCCCTAAAAAACTTACCCTAACCCTAAAACAAGAACCCTAAGTATGCCTAATTTTTTCCCCCCCCTAAAACCCCCCCAAAAAAAAATATTTCTCCCTCATTTTTTAAAAAAAACAATATTGTTTTCTTAAAAAAAACCTCAACACATTCATGAGCCCTAACGTAATTTGACAAGGCCCAGCACAGGGCACGGGCAAGAAAACACAAGCCTATGTGTACCAATGATCCCCGAAATTTAAAAAACCTAACCCTAAGGATGATTTTGTCTGATTTATTCTATTATAATTTGAATTATTCTGATTTAATTTGATTTATTACGATTTATTCTGATTTAATTTGAATTATTCTGATTTAATTTGAATTATTCTGATATACTGTGAATTATTCTGATTTGTTCTGAATTATTTTGATTTAATTTGAATTATTCTGATTTAATTTGAATTATACGGATTTAATTTGAATTCTTCCGATTTAATTTGAATTATTCTGATTTTGTCTGATTTATTCTATTATAATTTGAATTATTCAGATTTAATTTGAATTATTCTGATTTAATTTGAATTATTCTGATTTAATTTGATTTATTATGATTTATTATGATTTAATTTGAATTATTCCGATTTAGTTTGAATTATTCTGATTTATTCTGAATTATTCTGTTTTAATTTTAATTATTCTGATTTAATTTGAATTATTCTGATTTTGTCTGATTTATTCTATTTTAATTTGAATTATTCTGATTTAATTTGAATTATTCTGATTTACTGTGAATTATTCTGATTTGTTCTGAATTATTCTGTTTTAATTTGAATTATTCTGATTTAATTTGAATTATTCTGATTTAATTAGAATTATTCCGATTTAATTTGATTTATTATGATTTATTCTGATTTAATTTGAATTATTCCGATTTAGTTTGAATTATTCTGATTTTTTCTGAATTATTCTGGTTTAATTTGAATTATTCCGATTTAATGTGAATTATTATGATTTTGTCTGATTTATTCTTTTATAATTTGAATTATTCTGATTTAATTTGAATTATTCTGATTTAATTTGATTTATTACGCCACAAAACTAGAACCCGAACGCAACCCCATCCACTAAAGTCAGCCCCCCCCCCCCTGTAACCCCTAAACCCCCAAACCAAACCCCTAGTCATTTAGACCCCAAAATTTACAAAACTTATAAATAACCCTAGCCCCTAATCCTAATTACTAACTCCTAATTACTAACCGCTAACCCCTAACAACTTACCCTAACCCTAAAACAGGAACCATAATTATGCCTAAAAAAATGTTTTCCCCCCCCAAACCCCCACCAAAAAAATGTTTCTCCCTCACTACACTAAAGTTAGCCCCCTCCTGTAACCCCTAACCCCCAAACCAAACCCCTAATCATTTAGACCCCAAAATTTACAAAACTTAAAACTAACCCGAGCCCCTAATCCTCATTACTAACTCCTAATTACTAACCGCTAACCCCTAAAAACTTACCCTAACCCTAAAACAAGAACCCTAACTATGCCTAATTTTTTCCCCCCCCTAACCCCCCCCAAAAAAATGTTTCTCCCTCATTTAAAAAAAAAAAAATATTGTTTTCTTAAAAAAAACCTTAACACATTCATGATCCCTAACGTAATTTGACAAGGCCCAGCACAGGGCACGGGCGAGAAAACACAAGCCTATGTGTACCAATGATCCCCGAAATTTATAAAACCTAACCCCTGCAAGTGCCACGAGTGTTTCCCGATGATAAAACCAAGACCGGTGTAACACAGGAAATAAGCCAAGAACGTGGCTGCTACTGTGTACAACTTTTTTAAAAGAAAGTTTGAGAGAAACATTCGTGCTGCCAGACAAGTGGGATCGCAAATTACGAGCGGGCCAGGATTGAATGTGTACCCAGGCCGACATTCCCAGCACAGGGAAGTCAGAGGCAACAACAGAATCCCTTACCTTCTTCCCCCAAACAAAACGCAGGTTAGATTTTTTTAACAAAGCCACCTATTTTTAAGCAGCATAACCTATCTAATTTTCTCACAATAGCTAGAATAGGCCATAGGATTCCTTTTTTGAAACAAACTTAAAGCTGAAACTTTTAATACCACTAGGGGGAACCGGAGAGAGTATAATTTAATTTAATTTAAATCTCCATGCAAACAATGCGTAGTAAATACCTTAGACGAGCTAAATGACTTGTTCCCTAGACAGTGGAAATAACACCGGTTTAAACAGACAGGGCATTTCTGCTGACAAAAGAACCAAGGGGTTAACACACTTGGATTTCACAGGATAGCCATTAAAGGAACGCAGGAACAGTAGCCATCACTTTAAACGAGCAGAAAATTACTGGAGACAAACAAACCGAGTCTCTTTAATTCTTATGAGATTCATCAACAAAATAAATACATGGAGGGTAGCCATTAACACTTTAACACCTAAGCACACCCTGTGCTCTCACTCTGAAAACTCTCTGTCTCTTGAGCCCCCTAACAAACACTCGAGTCCCCTAACAAACACGCGAGCCCCCTAACAAACACTCGAGCCCCCTAACAAACACGCGAGCCCCCTAACAAACACGCGAGCCCCCTAACAAACACTCGAGCCCCCTAACCCCCAGCCTAAGCCTTGTTGCCTAACCCTAACCCCAAAGCTTGTCCATTCTCCAAACTTCTAAACAAGAGAAACCTTGTCCTTTCTCCAAACTTCTAACCCAGAGAAATCTTGTCCTTTTTCCCAAAAATCTATCTTGCAGAAAACTTGTCTCCCACTAGCAAAGCTTTCCACCCCCCCCGCCCCCCCCCCCCCCCCCTCCCCATCTGTGAGAGAGTTAGTAAATTTCCCTGACCTGCAATTTAACCAGAGTTGAGGCTCATATGTGTTAGGGTGTCAGACATCCAGCATGGAGTCCACATAGTGTTGCCAAACCTCTGGGGTGTGGAAAGGTGCCAGAGAGGGAAAGGGCGTAATAGCTTTAGTTGGCACCGTTAGGTTTCCGATATTACACTCAACCAACCTATTCCATGAATCAAATCCCGAGGAGCTGAAGCTACAAGGAAAGAAAGAAAAACTGTGTAAGTTTCAGACAAACCTTGGGTTTGGTTGATAGCTGACGTGAAGCCCTGAGTGAATAAGGGAGGAACGGGCTCCAGGTCAACTTCAGATCCCAGCCAAGCAATAACCTCCTCACTCCTCATCAAACCTCGAAATGATGAAACAAGTGAGAGAAATTAATCCGCAAATACAACAAATTATACCATCTCACACAAACAAACATCAAGTCAAACCATTGTAATTTACAGTCCACCTGAAAGACAGGTGCAGACTTCATAGAATCATAGAATTTTACGGCACAAAATGAGGCCATTCGGCCCATCTAGTCTGTGCCGGCTCTTTGAAAAGAGCGATTCAATCCCACTGCCCTGCCCGCTCCCCATAGCCTAATAGACCCGTTCTCCCTAAATAAAGATCTAATTCCCTTTTAAAAGTTGTTATCAAATCAGCCTCCACCACCTTTTCAGGCAATGCATTCCAGATTTGAACAACTCGCTGAGTGAAAAAAATTCTCCTCAGCTCCCCTCTACTTCGCCTTGAAACTATTTTAAATCTGTGACCACGAGTCACAGATTCACCCACGAGTGGAAATAGTTTTTCTCTATTTGCCCTGTCGAAACCCCTCATGATCTTATAAACCTCTATTAGGTCTCCCCTCAATCTTCTCTGCTCCAGAGAGAATAACCCTAGCCTATCTAGCCTCTCCTCATAGCTGAAGTCCCTCAATCCTGGCACCATCCTAGTAAATCTTCGTTGTACCCTTTCCAATGCCTTCACATCCTTTCTGTAGTGTGGTGACCAGAATTGAACACAGTATTCCAGCTGAGGCCTCACCAAAGTCCTATAGAGGTTAGTCAGCACTTCCTGACTTTTGTACTCTATACCCCTATTTATAAAGCTTAGTATCCCATATGCCTTCTTAACAGCCTTGTCTACCTGTCCTGCCACCTTCAACGAGTCACTAACACAAATCCCCAGGTCTCTCTGTTCCTTTACACCATTTAAAATTGTACTATCTAGCCTATATTGCCTCCCTTCATTTCTTCTCCAAAAATGCATCACCTCACACTTCTCTGCATTAAACTTCATCTGCCATGTGTCTGCCCACTTTACCAATTTGTCTATATCCTCTTGCAGATGGCTACTATCCTCCTCACTGTTTACTATTCTCCCTAACTTAGTGTCATCTGCAAACTTGGAAACTGTACTCCGTACACCCAAGTCCAGATCATTGATGTAGATTACAAACAGCAATGGTCCCAAAACCGATCCCTGTGGCACACCACTGCTCACTTCCCTCCAATCTGAAAAACAGCCGCTCACTACAACTCTCTGCTTTCTGTCTCGCAGCCAGTTGTGGATCCACGCAGCCACTGTCCCTTTTACGCCATGGGCCTTTAATTTCATAATAAGTCTCTCATGTGGCACTTTGTCAAATGCCTTTTGAAAGTCCATGTAAACTACATCAACTGCGCTACCATTATCCACCCATTCCGTTACCTCTTCAAAAAATTCTATCAGATTTGTAAGGCAAGATTTGCCTTTAACAAATCCATGTTGACTGTCCTTTATTAGCCTATATCTTTCTAAGTGAAGATCTACCTTGTCCCTGATTATGGACTCTAGAAGTTTGCCCACTACCGACGTTAGACTGACTGGTCTGTAGTTATCAGGCTTGTCCTTCTGCCCCTTTTTATACAAGGGAGTAACATTAGCTATCCTCCAGTCCTCTGGCACGACCCCTGTGTCCAAGGAAGATTGAAAGATCGTGGCCAGAGTCCCTGCTATTTGCTCCCGTGCCTCACTTAGTAACCTAGGGTGCATCCCATCCGGACCAGGTGACTTATCCACCTTGAACTGACTCAACCAAGTCAGCGACTCCAACCGTGATTCCACTAAACCCACCCAGTCTATACAGGAATACAAACCAACTTTACTCAAAATGACTGAACAAATCCACAGAAAACGAGTCTCAAAAACTGCCCTAAACCGGCCCCAACACAAACTCCCACCTGCTGCTGACCATCAGCCCTGACACTGATTAACTCTCAGTCACTAAACTGACCCAGCCCTGACCCACAGCTAACCAGCTGCCAGCAAACAATCTCACTTTAATCTCAGGACAAACTACTGTATTGTCACCAATACCAAACTCTAAACTCACCCCATTAATCTGCAGCATCTCCTCCACCCAGTCCTTCTCCAACCTCAGCTTCTGTTGCACCAGGCGGCGCTGTGTGTGTTAGGCTGTAATGTGTGACCACTGCAGCAGGCGGCGCTGTGTGCGGCAGTGAGACAGTGGGCGGGCCTCCCTCTCCTGTCAATCACTGGTGACCACGGAGACAGTGGGCGGGCCTCTCTCTCCTGTCAATCACTGGTGACCACGGAGACAGTGGGCGGGCCTCCCTCTCCTGTCAATCACTGGTTACCAGGGAGACAGTGCCCAAAGTAGTAACCAAAGATGGTAGAGTATAGCTAATATAGGACTGGAGGATAGCTAATGTTACTCCCTTGTATAAAAAGGGGCAGAAGGACAAGCCTGATAACTACAGACCAGTCAGTCTAACGTCGGTAGTGGGCAAACTTCTAGAGTCCATAATCAGGGACAAGGTAGATCTTCACTTAGAAAGATATAGGCTAATAAAGGACAGTCAACATGGATTTGTTAAAGGCAAATCTTGCCTTACAAATCTGATAGAATTTTTTGATGAGGTAACGGAATGGGTGGATAATGGTAGCGCAGTTGATGTAGTTTACATGGACTTTCAAAAGGCATTTGACAAAGTGCCACATGAGAGACTTATTATGAAATTAAAGGCCCATGGCGTAAAAGGGACAGTGGCTGCGTGGATCCACAACTGGCTGCGAGACAGAAAGCAGAGAGTTGTAGTGAGCGGCTGTTTTTCAGATTGGAGGGAAGTGAGCAGTGGTGTGCCACAGGGATCGGTTTTGGGACCATTGCTGTTTGTAATCTACAACAATGATCTGGACTTGGGTGTACGGAGTACAGTTTCCAAGTTTGCAGATGACACTAAGTTAGGGAGAATAGTAAATAGTGAGGAGGATAGTAGCCATCTGCAAGAGGATATAGACAAATTGGTAAAGTGGGCAGACACATGGCAGATGAAGTTTAATGCAGTGAAGTGTGAGGTGATGCATTTTGGGAGAAGAAATGAAGGGAGGCAATATAGGCTAGATAGTACAATTTTAAATGGTGTGAAGGAACAGAGATGTGAAACTAAAAAATCGTCTCAGTACCTTGGTTGGGGTTTCTGTTCACAAATATGTGACTCGGGTGTGTGATTCAAACAAGTTTATTTAGCATTCATGAAGCGGTGCACTAGGTTGCTACAGACTCTCGTCCGTCTACTACTAGTGCACACCAACTACTAGTATACACACATCTTTATACAGTTTAAATTCTTTGTCTACCATATATGGGCATGTTTATACACTAATTACCTTATTTGGTCAGCAATATATGGCCTTGCAGTTGTTTTACAGAAACATCATGGCCTAGGACTTAATGAGATATAGGCCAGCTGCATCTTACAACAAGATAAGCATACAGACATCATGGCCTTGGAGTGAATGAGATATAGGCCGGCTACAGCTTACAAGTATAAGATAGCCTAAAAGCAAGATAACCAAGCCTAGAGCTTTACAATTATATCATAGCCTTGGTATGCCTGCCAGACACCCTTATGGCCCCTGTTATTCGCATCTTTCTGTAACAGGCGCACAGGTGTCGGCTAGAGGTAAAATCAAAGCGTACGTACAGGTTTGCAAGTAACTATTATGCGTAACGTACGTACAGGTTTGCAAGTAACTATTATGCGTTGCGTAGCAGACGAGCAAATAACCACTATTCGTACATGGCAGACGAGCTGACTTCTCAGAGAGACCTGGGGATTTGTGTTAGTGACTCGTTGAAGGTGGCAGGACAGGTAGACAAGGCTGTTAAGAAGGCATATTCGATACTAGGCTTTATAAATAGGGGTATAGAGTACAAAAGTCAGGAAGTGCTGACTAACCTCTATAAGACTTTGGTGAGGCCTCAGCTGGAATACTGTGTTCAATTCTGGCCACCACACTACAGAAAGGATGTGAAGGCATTGGAAAGGGTACAACGAAGATTTACTAGGATGGTGCCAGGATTGAGGGACTTCAGCTATGAGGAGAGGCTAGATAGGCTAGGGTTATTCTCTCTGGAGCAGAGAAGATTGAGGGGAGACCTAATAGAGGTTTATAAGATCATGAGGGGTTTCGACAGGGCAAATCGAGAAAAACTATTTCCACTTGTGAGCGAATCTGTGACTCATGGTCACAGATTTAAAAATAGTTTCAAGGCGAAGTAGAGGGGAGCTGAGGAGAAATGTTTTCACTCAGCAAGTTGTTGGAATCTGGAATGCATTGCCTGAAAAGGTGGTGGAGGCTGATTCGATAACAACTTTTAAAAGGCAATTAGATCTTTATTTAGGGAGAACAGGTCTATTAGGCTATGGGGAGCGGGGCAGGGCAGTGGGATTGAATCGCTCTTTTCAAAGAGCCGGCACAGACTAGATGGGCCGAATGGCCTCCTTTTGTGCCATAAAATTCTATGAATCTATGAATCTATGAATAAGATACTTAAAGGGCTGGATAAAGTAGACACCGAGGGATTGCTTCCCCTGGTAGGAGAATCTATAGCCAGGGGTCATAGTCTTAAAACTAAGTGTCAGCCTTTCAGAACAGAGTTGAGGAAACATTTCTTCACTCAGAGAGTAGTGATTTTATGGAATTCACTACCCCAGAAGGCTGTAGATGCTGAAGGCTGAGACTGATAGATTTTTGAAAAATAGAGGGATATGGGGATATGGGGATAGGGCAAGTAATTAGAGTTAGGTGAGAAGATCAGCCATGATCTTATTGAATAGTGAAGCAGGCTCGAGGGTCCGAATGGACTACTCCTGCTCCTTATTCTTATGTTCTCACGTTCTTATTCCAGCGCAATCGGTAAAATGCCAGATTTCGTAAGTTTAATAAGTGCACATGTGCACGCATTGCGAGCATGAGCAAAGTGAGCAGACTCGCGATTGCAGCAATGGGGAATTGCCCCGGGAGGGGGTCGTGTAATCCAGTTGATCAGGTCACGGATAAACAGGCTTTTGCTAAATTATCAAAAGGCATTTAATCTATGACGGTTGGTGGGCCAATGCTGTGCGCAATTGGCTGCCGCGTTTCGCCCCCATATATATACATACATACACACAGTCAACTCACTTTACAGTATATTCCATGAAGCGCTTTGAATACAGTACAGTATATACCATGAACTATCAAGCTTGGAGGGTGATACATCACCATCAATGTGTTGGTGTATGTGGTTAATCATGAGAATAACCCTAGTGATAGCAATATATGATACAATGATAACATAATAATATAACAATAATGTAATATACAGATGGAATAATTCCAGACCAATATAATGATAAGATAATAACAGCAATAAATACAACAATCATATTAACAAGGATAATAATACTGAACAATGACCTGGGGTGGGCGTGTCGGTGTGACTCCATCTCCTGTCAATCACTGGTTACCAGGGAAACGTGGGCGTCTCTCTCTCTCCTGTCAATCACTGGTTACCAGGGAAACGTGGGCGTCTCTCTCTCTCTCTCCTGTCAATCACTGGTTACCAGGGAAACGTGGGCGCCTCTCTCTCTCCTGTCAATCACTGGTTACCAGGGAGACATTGTTCGCGCAGGCAAACAACGTCATCAACGTGCGTCAGAAAGTCACGTGCTCAGTGTCCCTGATGGCGGCGGCAGAGACACAGACGAGCACAGCCTGAGATACAGGGAGACAGACGGGGAGAGAGAGAGAGAGAGAGAGAAGGTGAGAGAGTCTGTGTGTGTGTGTTAGTGTGTGTGGCTGTGTGTGTGTATGTGGCTGTGTGAGTGAGTGTGAGTGAGGCTGTGTGTGTGAGTGAGTGTGTGTGAGGCTGTGTGTGTGTGTGGCTGGGCGTGTGAGTATGTATCTGTGTGGCTGTGCGTGTGTGTGAGGCTGTGTGTGTGCCTGGCTGTTTGTGTGGCTATGTGTACAAGGCTGTGTGTGTGTGTGAGGCTGTGTATGTGAGTGAGTGTGTGTGAGGCTGTGTATGTGTGTGTGTAGCTGTGCGTGTGTGAGGGTGTGCGTGGCTGTGTGTGTATGTTTGTGTGAGGCTGTGTGTGTGTGGCTGTCCGTGTGTGTAGCTGGGCGTGTGAGTGAGTGTGTGTGTGTGTGAGGCTGTGTGTGTGTGTGTGTGAGTGAGTGTGTGTGAGGCTGTGTGTGTGTGTGTGTGTGTGTGTGAGGCTGTGTGTGTGTGAGGCTGTGTGTGTGTGAGGCTGTGTGTGTGTGTGAGTGAGTGTGTGTGAGGCTGTGTGTGTGTGTGTGTGTGTGAGGCTGTGTGTGTGTGTGAGCGTGCCACCATAACTATCATGGCTGAGAAGCTACAGCCCCTGGAGGCCGAGCCGGAGCTGCTCATCACTATCTGGGCCGTGAAGATCTTCCAGGCGGCAGCGAGGACATCCACACCTTCATCACTGCCAGGCTCGACTACGGGAACTCTCTCCTCGTCGGCCTCCCCAGCTCCTCCCTTCACAGGCGGCAGATCATTCAGCTCGTGTTCTCTCCCGCACCAGGCTCCCCGACCACATCACTCCCCACCCCTCGCCTGGCTCCCCGTCACCCAGAGGATCCAATTGAAGATCCTCGTCCTCACTTTCAAGGCCGTTCTCGGCCTGGCCCCGGCCTGTCTCTCTGACCTACTGTCCCCCTATCAGCCTGTGCCCACACCCTCCGCTCAGCAGCCTCAGGCCTGCTCCTCGTCCACCCCCCTAACCCCCCAACCCCCCACAGCCCCTCCTCCTCGCTTCCTCCCTTTCCTCCATCAAGGCCGGCATGAAGACCTTCCTCTTCGACCTTCGCCTGCCCCACTAACTCTTCCCCCTCGCCTTCCCCTTTCTTCCCTTTTTTCTTCCCTAGTCCTTTTCTCCCTCTTCCTTCCCTCTGCTCCTTTTCCCCTCATTTTTTCCATCCCCCCCCATCCCATTTCTCCCTGATGTTAACCCACCCCACCCACCTTTCCCTCCCTCTTACGCCTTACCTCCCTTTATCCCCCCCCCCATTTTGCTCCCCGACACCACCCCATCTTTCCCTCCCTCACTCCCCCTCTTCCCCCTTTCTCCCCTATCCCCACTTCTGCGACTGTTTGTAGGACTCCTCTGCTGGTGTGAGGGTCAGTGTGGCTGCTGTGTGTGTGTGTGTGTGTGTGCGCGTGTGTGTGTGTGCTGTGCGTTTCTGTGAGAGTGTTCGTGTCTCCCTGACCCCCCCACCCCATTGTCTCCCTATATGAGATCCTAGTGTGAGTGTGTGTGTCTCCCTGACTCCCCCTTGTCTTCCCTGTAGCGGGTTCTGGTGTGAGGGTGAGTGTGTGTGTGTGTGTGTGTGTGTTTCCCTGAAACCCCCCCCTACCCTTGTCTTCCATATAGGTGGTCCTGTTTGAGGATGAGTGTGTCTGTGTGTGTGTCTCCCTGACCCCCCCCAATTGTCTCCCTGTAGGGGGTACATTTGGCCACAGGTTTGGCTGGTAACATATATGTTTGTGTTGCTATCACAAGGCAGTAGAGAATCTCTGAGGAAACGCAAGCCAGCGATATGGAATGTGCGATTTCCCCAGGGAAAGGTAACCACTCAATGTATCTGTACCTCACTGTATTTACTTATTACTTGAATGTTCAGCCTACTTTGGTTTATAACTTGTATAACTCGCCCACAATTATACAGTCAATTCACTTTACAATGTTACAGTATATTCTGTAAAGCGCTTCGACACGTCGATACGATGTGAAAAGTGAGTTACCAAATGCAAGGATTGTATATATACTGTATTATTATTTAATATTTCACATTTCACGTCTTCTAAATGTCTCAAAATGCTTTACAGAATATACCGTGAAGCAAATTGACAGCATATTTATGGACAAAACTCGGCAGCAAATCATGCCTAGCTGCTGTCCCACAAACAGCAGTGGAATCAAATGATAATTTTTTTTTTTTTACATAGCAAATTATTGTAAGTCAGTGTTCGAAGGAAGTAAGTAAACCTTTGTATGAGGCAGGACAGCTAGAAAAGGCTGTTAAAAAAGCATACGGGGTACGATTTGAGACAGAGGGAGAGACGAAATTACACTGAGGAAAAGGATCGTCGTGAAGATGATTACCTATGTATGTGAAAGAATATCTAAACATAAAATGGTCCAGTGCAGAACTGCACAGATGCCTTCTGAAGCTTGAAACAAGACTTGCTTTTGAAGTATCACTTCCACGTCTTCTAAATGTCTCAAAACGCGTCACACAATATACTGCAAATCAAATTGACTGTGTATTTGTGGGCGAACCACGGCAGCAAATTGTGACGAGCAGCCACAAAAAATCACTGGGGAATAAAATCATCGTTTTTTACTTCAGTGATTGTTGTCAGTAAAACTTTTGACGGATGTAAGTAAACATTTGAAGGTGGTGGGAGTGGTAGAGAAGGCTGTCATTAAAGCATGCTGGATACTAGGCTTTATAAATAGGGGCATAGAGTACAAAAGTCAGGAGGTTATGATTAACCCGTATAAAGCTTTGCTGAGGCCTCAGCTAGAGTTCTGAGTTTCGATTGTGGACACCACAATTTAGGAAGGATGGCAAGGCCTTGGAAGGGGGGCAGAGGAAATTTACCAGGATGTTGCCAGGAATGGCGGCCTTTGGTTATGAGGAAAGGCTAGAGAGTCTAGGAATATTCTCGTTGGAGCAGAGAAGGTTACAAAGAGACCGGATCGGGGTTATCTTCATGCAGTCAGTTGTTCGAATCTGGGACGCATTGCCTGAAAGTTTAATAACAGCAGTGTGTGGGTAGGTATTTGGGGAGGGTGGGTTCTGGAGGGTTCTTTGCGTTTGGTACAGCACTTTCCACATCTTCTCGATCTGTCTTCAAGTGCTTTGCAGAATATACCGAAACGTGAACAACAACTGATGTTTTTTTGAGAAGTACTCTTGACTTTGGGAATCTTATCAACTAGGTTCACACTTACTGCCATGTAAACAGAGGCCTGTAGAGTGCGGAATTTTGCCAAAGGTTTTGTAGGACCCAAGCACGGGTTATTTTGTACAATGCGCTAACCGATTTGCTTAGGAATCATTTTATTTGAATATCTACAAAACTCTAAAGTCTCTCAGCCTAAAGCTGTTGGTGCTTTCACTTCTCTGTGTGCGTCACGTTTTCCGATTCTACCTTTTTTTTTGTTAAAAGTCAATTTGCCCCACAGGGACCAGAACTGCAAAGGGTTTGGGCTCCGATGAGTTGACTGGAGCAGAGGCTGGGAGCAGCAGATACCATTTGAGAAAGAGGGAGAGAAGAAACTACACCGAGGACAGGGATCTTGGTGACAATGATTCCCTGTGTAAGTGATAAACCAATCAGAGTTTCTAATCGTAAAATGGTCCAGTGTAGAATTGGCCAGACGTCATCGTAGCAGTTTACCCCCCAAGTCAGGAAGTTGCAGATTCAAGACCCTGCCCCCTCTTGCCCCACATTGTGGACAATGTGATTACGGTGATTGATCGACAATGTGATTGACTGACATTCTCGTTCCCCAGTGTCCTGGCTTCAATAGTGTGTGGGTTACAGAGGTGGCCGTTGGCAGGTCTGTTCAGCAACAGCAACCAAATGCGCTCATTAAGACGAGGAGCCGGTGATCAGAGAGTCAACGGGGTTAGTGAGCCCACCTACTGGTGGGTGGGTATGGATGGGGACTCAGGAGAGCAGTGTCGGGAGTGAAAGTCTGGCGACGGAATCATGGCTGTTGTTTGGAAAGACAATTACGACGGCATTTAAGAGTGTTTGTATGAATCATAGATAGACAGACAGGAGAGTAAAGAGATTGTGAGGGGTGGGGCAAGCAAAGCTGCTTTGTCATAGACCCCGAACTTTTCGTGTGAAATCCCTTTGTGCCTCTACAGATCAGATGATGAAGATGCCACTGTTAGAATGGATGGCGGCCTACCATGCCATCAAGACATCCTGAAGCAGTTTGCAGTATTTCACTGTGAAGTGCAGTAAAAACACACAAACAAAAACATTGTATAGCTGTTCATGTTGGGAGTACGTTCTAGATCCCACAGTGATGTCCCCCAAACAGCCATCCAGTAACAGACCAAACGTATCTTGGTTACTGACAACCAGCACACTGTGGTAAGAGCAAGAGAGAGAAACCTGCCTCTGTTATGGGATTATTCCATGGTATCTTTAACGTCCACCTGAACAGACTTGCTTCACAACTTCATGAGAAGTGCGGCAACTCAGACACTGGAACACATTGCCCACATTGCTCCCAGTGTCCTGGCCAAGGCATTCGCTTCAATAATTATTCAATCACCTCATGGCAGTTTGAGAGAAGCTGCTGACAAAAACTGACAACAACAAAAAATAATCCTTGCAATTAACCCCTTTTAACACCAAATTAGCACGTTTCACATAATATCGATGTCTTCTCAAAGCTCCTCATGGAATATAGTGAACTGACTGTATATGTGTTGGCAAAACGCAGCAGCCAGTTGCCCTCGGCAGTGTTCCACAAACAGTCGTGGATGGCAAAAGACCAATTTTTATTACTGTATGTTTATTGTGGACGGATTATTATCAGGCGCGTGGAGTAAGGAAACTTGCCCAAGGTTTCACCCTGATCTTCCCAATAGGATTTCCCGATGAATACACACTTAGGTTCCTGATACAAATCTTTCTTGTTTCTCCATCAGCGGCTGAAGTGGATCAATCTGAGCCTCCTCCTTGGCCTCAGTGTAACGTGGTGTTTGCTCGAGCCGAGTTTCATCAGAAACACAGTAGAGACACATCGACCACACGCCCAGCTTCCACGGTGAATCTTGTTTCCCAACAGGCAATAAGTTACAGATCCCAAACGTGTGCTGCTGATGAGAGGAGGTCGTTGGAAACTTTATCTCCACAGGGTCAACAGCGGGCGATCTCAGGAGAGAGACTGTATAGTTGTTCCCAATGTGGGCAGAGCTTCACACATTCAGGAGCCCTCCACAGCCACCAGCGATCACACGCGGGAGAGAGACCGTATACATGCGCTGAATGTGGAAAGAGTTTCATAAGGCCGGGACATCTCCAAGTTCACTATCAATCACACACGGGAGAGAAGCCGCACAAATGCGCTGAATGTGGGAAGAGTTTCACGAGTTCGGGGAATCTCCAGGTCCACTATCGATCACACACAGGAGAGAGACCCTATGGATGTCCTGAATGTGGCAAGAGTTTCACACGGTTGGGGTGTTTCCAGGTTCACTATCAATCACACACGGGAGAGAGGCCGTATAAATGCGCCGAATGTGGAAAGAGTTTCAAAACACCCGGGCATATTAAAACACACCATCGGTCACACACGGGAGAGAGGCCGTACAAATGTGCCGAATGTGACAAGAGTTTCACAACTTCGGGCCATCTCCAGGTTCACTGTCGATCACACACGGGAGAGAGGCCGTACACGTGTGCTGAATGTGGAGTGAGATTCACGAGGAAGCATCACCTCCAAAGACACCAGGAAATACACACGCGAGACACGGTATAAACGTGCGGATCGGGGGAAGACTTTCGCATGGGCTGGTCAGCAGAAAAATCACAAACGCTCAGAGACGCCGTTACTACTTTAAAGCTCTCCCTTTCAAACCACAGCAGATGCTGTTATGCTCAAATCAGTTCACGATGTACATTATCGGTCAAAAGGCACCTCTCCCAGTTTATTACCAGCAGAATGGTGTGTGTTGATTGATTTACTAACAAAAACAGTTTGGAGTTTTGTGGGATGTTGGTGAGGGACAGTGTGGTTCAGGGAAAAAGATTTTGGTGGGTGTGAGGAATGGATATTAAAGTGTGGGTCTGGGGAGAAGTGTGAGCAGACAAAACAATGTGTATTGTTGGCGTTAGTGGAGGACGGGAGAGTAGATGAACGGTATGAAAGGGATATTAATCTGTGTATGTATCATACTGGCAACCATACAATGTCAATTTTTACTATATGGAACATCTTCTCAATGTTAAATGCGCCAACCAAATGTACTTGTGTGTTTTTTGTAATGTTACCATAACTAATATTAAAGCCATCGACGTGGAATACTTTGCCATTTTCATTTGCCTTCATTCCCAAGTATGGATGAACCTGAAATGACTGTGGAGAGGGATATATAGCAGGACAGATACATTATTTCGTAAACCAACAACTTAGATATAGGCCAAGGCAGCAGGACAAGAGATTGACTCAGGTATAAAGAACAGAGGGAGCTTGATGACCTCAATGGACATCTACCGATTTGATTGGGGGTAGGTCTGGAGTCCTTTCCTACCAAAAGCTCAATAGTGCCAGCTGAATACAAGAGTTGGGGGAGGGAACTGAGCAAGGTGGCTTGGGGAGAGGGTGATGATCAGGAGAGTCAAAGAATTGATGTGCTTTAATAATAATAATCCTTGCATTTGATACAGCGCTTTCCACATCTTATCAACGTCCCAAAGCGCTTCACAGAATATACTGTAATGTGAATTGACTGTATATATTTGTGGGCGAATCGCGGCAGCCAATTGCGCACAGCAGTGTCCCACACACAGTCGTGGATTGAAATGACCAATTTTATTATTGTGGTTTTTTTAAGGGATTATTATTAGGCGTGTGGAGTAAGGAAACTTGCCCAAGGTTTCGCCCTGACCTGCCTGGATTCGAACACAGGTCTCCCCAGCTTGCAAGACAAGTGCTCCAACCACTGAGCCACAGGAGCTCCACGGGAGCTTTGAAAGAGGGCAACCAGCAAATGGAATAAAATACCAACATTCGGCAGATGTAATGCCATTAACAATAATGATTGTTTCCTGTTAACCCAACTCTTTTATGAAATTTTGGATTTCCTCCACATTTTGTTGTACCAGGCTAGTTCCTCGTGAATGGACCTTTGAGGTCTTGATGTGAACTTTGCCACGCTGGTATTGCCAGTCTCGCTTTAATTCGGAGGAGCTGACAATACGAAGCAGCGTGCATATCAAATTTGTGTCCCACTTTTAAGATGGAAGTCGCTTCTATTGAATGATCCCATGATATACCTCTCAAAGGGTCTGCTTCCTTGTCAAGCGATTTCAGATGTCTGGAAGGTGTGATCAGGAGCTGTGTACTATCCCGCACCCGCCTCCGCGACCACATAACCCCCACCCTCGCCCGTCTCCACTGGCTCCCCATCCTCCAGAGGATCGAGTTCAAGATCCTCATCCTCACCTACAAGGCCTTACACGGCCTTGCCCCACCCTATTTAACCCATCTACTCTCCCCCTACACGCCCACCCGGACCCTCCGTTCAGCAGGCCTTGGCCTGCTCCAAGCCCCCCGCCCGAACCGCCCCACCATCGGAGGCCGGGCCTTCAGTTTCTCCGCTCCCACCCTATGGAATGCCATCCCTCAATCCCTCCGTCTCGTTTCTTCCCTTTCCTCTTTCAAGGCCGGTTTGAAGACTTTCCTCTTCGACCGTGCCTTTTGTTCCATCCCGAATCTTTCGACCTCCCCTTCGTGTCTCACCCCTTCCCAAACACTCCCCTCTCAGCTCGGGTCACACGTCTCCTGTGCAGCGCCTTGGGACGTCCTCCCCACGTGAAAGGCGCTCTATAAATGTAAGTTGTTGTTGTTGTTGATTCCCCCCACCCTCCCTCACTTGCCCCCTGGCCTTCCCTACCCTCTTCTTCCCTCATTCCCTTTCTCTCCCGCCTTTCCCCCTCCCCTCCCTATTCTCCCTTCCCCCCCCCTCTCCCTGATTTTAAGCCCCCGCCACCATTCCCTCCCTAAACCCCCTTTCTCCCCCTTTTCCTTCCTTGTTTTACCCCACCTTCACCTCCCTCCTTATCCTCTTCTCCTTTTCTCCCCTAGCCCCAATTCCACCACTGTTTTGGGAAACTGTTGTACACAATTTGGCTGCATTTCTCCCACAAATATACAGTCGATTTTCCTACTTTCCTTCCCCCAACGACAATCCCCACCCCACCCCACTCTTCTGGTCCCTACTTCTTCTCCCCACTTTCTTCCCTCTTGTCTTCTCCCTCCCCTCTCTGCTCCGGTTCCAAACTTGGGACATTGTATTCTGTGCAGCGCTTCGACACATCAATAAGACGTGGAAGGCGTTATATAAATGTAAGGGTTATTAGTATTTTATAACTGAAATAAATAATTTGATTGCTTTAAATCGATTCAAATGATGCCTGCTGGTATTATGATAACGCTGCTGCAAAGCAATGCTTACTAGAGAAGAACAAGATTCTATAAAAGATTCTATGGTGCAATTAAATTAGGAGGATATTCCAATCGTGTAGAAAATAAGGGAATAATTCAGGCATATGGGACACTAGGCTTTATAAATAGGGGTATAGAGTACAAAAGTCAGGAAGTGCTGACGTTATAACCTCTATAAAACTTTGGTGAGGCCTCAGCTGGAATACTGTGTTCAATTCTGGCCACCACACTACAGAAAGGATGTGAAGGCATTGGAAAGGGTACAAAGAAGATTTACTAGGATGGTGCCAGGATTGAGGGACTTCAGCTATGAGGAGAGGCTAGATAGGCTAGGGTTATTCTCTCTGGAGCAGAGAAGATTGAGGGGAGACCTAATAGAGGTTTATAAGATCATGAGGTGTTTCGACAGGGCAAATAGAGAAAAACTATTTCCACTCGTGGGCGAATCTGTGACTCATGGTCACAGATTTAAAATAGTTTCAAGGCGAAGTAGAGGGGAGCTGAGGAGAAATTTTTCACTCAGCGAGTTGTTGGAATCTGGAATGCATTGCCTGAAAAGGTGGTGGAGGCTGATTCGATAACAACTTTTAAAAGGGAATTAGATCTTTATTTAGGGAGAACAGGTCTATTAGGCTTTGGGGAGCGGGCAGGGCAGTGGGATTGAATCGCTCTTTTCAAAGAGCCGGCACAGACTAGATGGGCCGAATGGCCTCCTTTTGTGCCGTAAAATTCTTTGAATCTATGAATCTATATTGAATTTAAACAGAAAAGTCCGGTGACATGTGTAGATAGGACAGATGAATTATATCAGAAGATTACCATTATTATTATCACACCATCAGCATTTGCTTGGACATTGTGGGCCGATGACCACCTAATCGGCCTTCACCAAACTGATACTCGCTAGACATGTGGTGTTCCAAATTATGCACTCCCAATATCTTGAGATATCATCTTTTGTTTGGCAGAAACTTACGTAACCTTTCCTTGCAACAAACTACGCTGTGTCTTTCCACTGTCTTCATAGGCGGCTTTATTCCACAATATTACTACGAACTGCATTTAATAGTGAATAATTTTTGAATAAACTGCAGCATTGTCAAGTTAATGTTAACTTTTTTCATGTTCTCACATTTCCTGTTAACCCAACTCTTTTATGAAATTTTGGATTTCCTCCACATTTTGTTGTGTCAGGCTAGTTCCTCGTGAATGGACCTTTGAGGTCTTGATGTGAACTTTGCCACGCTGGTATTGCCAGTCTCACTTTAATTCGGAGGAGCTGACAATACGAAGCAGCATGCATATCAAATTTGTGTCCCACTTTTAAGATGGAAGTCGCTTCTATTGAATGATCCCATGATATACCTCTTAAAGTCTGTCACACATTTCTTGGGGAAGTGTATTTCATGAACTCAGCAGGCTAAGCTGGCTACCCACCTGTAATCTCGCTAGAAGTTCCCCTTTGCTACCATTTGCCCTCTCAGAGCTCAACCACACAACTCGACTGTCCAATGGCCAGTTTGTGATTCTCCTCATTGGAAGAGCAGAGGAGGAGGGCCTGCTTCCTTGTCAAGCGATTTCAGATGTCTGGAAGGTGTGATCAGGAGCTGTGTCAAATACAAGGATTACTATCACAGTATTATTATCATCATTACAATATTTTCAAGGTTCTGGACAGAGCAGTATGTGTGGGTGACCAGGACAAGGACAGAGAGAACCATTGTATTGGAGCTCCTTTGTCTCAGTGGTTAGAGCACTTGTCTTGCAAGCTGGGGAGACCTGTGTTCGAATCCAGGCAGGTCAGGGCGAAACCTTGGGCAAGTTTCCTTACTCCACACGCCTAATAATAGTCCCTCCAAAAAAACCACAATAATAAAATTGGTCATTTCCATCCATGACTGTGTGTGGGACACTGCTGTGCGCAATTCGCCCACAAATATATACACTTTACAGTATTGTGGAAAGCGCTATATCAAATGCAAGGATTATTATTATTATTATTATTGTTTCAAGCGCTCCGGGATTTTACCCCACCGTGAGTTCGTCAGCAGTTAGACCACTCGCCTTACTACCCTGAGACCTGAGTTCGAATCCAGGTAGATCAGGGTGAAACCTTGGGCAAGTTTTCTTACCCCACACACACACACACACGCTCAATAATACTCCATCCAACAAAACCACAAAAATAAAAATTGGTCATTTCATCCCCATGACTGTGTGTGGGACCCCGCTGTGTGCAATTGGCTGCCGCGTTGCACCCACCAAATATGCAGTCGATTCACTTTACAGAATATTCTGTGAAGTGCTTTGAGACATTGATAAGAAGTGAAGAATATAAGGATCATTATAATATTTTAGTAGCATAAATGGCAACACGAAATCACGAAACAAAATGTTACAGATACTGGAAACCTGAAATCAAAACAGAAGTGGCTGGGAAAAACTCAGCGGGTCAGGCAGCATCCATGGAGAAAGGAGAGTGAACCAATGTTTCAGGTACACAACGCTCTTTGTCAGAACTGTGGTACGTTGGCAGGGAGAGGTTTTTAAGGACAAGTTAGAGAGGGGGGAGGCAGGACAATGAACAAAGGACAAAAAAAGACACAGGAAAAATATGGGTCAATAGGTGATAACGGTGCGAAACGAAAGGGGATGGGTTCAATCAAACACAACTTGGAAGAAGAGGTGTTCGTGGTGAAGGGCAGATAAGACACCAGAGAGGCAAGGGGTGTGTGGAGTGACGATTGTAATGGGGGAAGGGGAAGCTCTTGTGGTCTGAAATGGCTGAAACCAATGTTGAGGCCAGTGGGCTGTAGGGTCCCCAGCAGATAGGGAAGGTACCGTTTCTCAAGCTGTCACTGTGGGTCACTGGAACAGCGCAGGAGATGGAGAGATCAGCATCTGAACGTGAGCGCGAGACGAAATAGAGGGAGACTGGAAATGAGGGTTGACCTTGCGTACAGAGACCAATGCAGCCGTCGAAGAGGAGGGTTTCGTGTCGGGACTTGAAGGAGGAAACGCCAGATTTCCTCATGTTCCCCGTCTCCATTATCATTTTGCTCCATTCCCAGTTTGCGTCCGTCTACCCTTTGACTGTGCTTCTGGCCACCATTTCCCCCATCCCACTTTCCTCGGTTGCCCATCCAGCTCGGATGTTCAGCTGACAGTGTTGAGCACTTTGAGTCGTGTTGTTTAAAGGATGTCATGTCAATATTGTCATGCTTTTGCAAAGGAAACACATCGCTTATCCGGCCTGCGAATGTCTCTCAAATAGCCCTCAGCAGCCAAATCCTCAGAACCCCCCACTGATCAGGGTCAAGCTCACTCTGCTCTTTACAGTTCGGTCCATCTCGTGTCCAACTTCCTTGGCCTATATCTAAGTCTACTGTTTGAGGAATAATGTATCTGTCCTGCTATATATCCCTCCGTACAGTGATCTCCGGTAATTCTCTGCTTGGAGATGAAAGTTATATCTTTATATTCATCACAAGAGGAAATTAACGAAAATGGCAAAGTATTCCATGTCGATGGCTTTAATATTAGTCATGGTAACATTACAACAACTACAAGCGTACATTTAACTACCATTTAATAACTCTTCCTTCTGCCCTAAACCCCAGCACACATTTATTATCCCTCCCCACATTTTAATATCCCTCCCCCACACACGATAAACCCCCTTTCCCCTGAAATACACATTAACATCCCTCACCAACCACCCACCTCTTCCCACAAGAACATATATTCCCCTCCCACAACAATTAACTGTGAGTCAATAGTGTTGGATCAAAGGGCTCTCTGCCTGGAATGCTTCAAACTATTATTGTTATTGTATTTCCTCAAGGCAGCATTTTTGGGCTTTGAAATGTATCTTCTCCTGGAAAGCTTTCAAGTAGGAAAGGCATCTTTCAGAGCATCTGTTATTTCTCTGCTGATCAGACCAGGCAAAAGTCTGCCCACAATCTGCCCATTTATACAGTCTCTCGTGTGTGTATTTCCTGATGACTCTGGAGGTGCTGCTTCCTTTTGAATCTCACTCCACATTCAGCAATTTACACGGTCTCTCTGCTGAGTGTAATCGATGGTGTGATTTCATACGTCCAGATGTTCTGAAACTCTTTCCACATTCAGCACATGGATATGGTCTCTCTCCTGTGTGTGATCGATAGTGTACATTCATAACGCTTGATGTTTTAAAACTCTTCCCACACTCAACACATTTATACGGTCTCTCTCCCGTGTGTGACCGATGGTGTACGTTCCTTTCGCTTGATGTTTTGAAACCTTTTCCACACTCAACACATGTATATGGTTTCTCTCCTGAGTGTGATCGATGGTGCGATTTCATTTCTCCTGCTGTTTTGAAACTCTTCCCACACTCAACACATTTATACGGCCTCTCTCCCGTGTGTGATCGATGGTGTACGTTCCTGTCGCTTGATGTTTTGAAACTCTTTCCACACTCAACACATGGATATGGTCTCTCTCCTGTGTGTAATCGATGGTGTGATTTCATTTGGCCCGCTGTTTTGAAACTCTTTCCACACTCAACACATTTATATGGTTTCTCTCCCATGTGTGATCGATGGTGAATTTCCATACGTCCAGATGTTTTGAAACTCTTTCCACATTCAGGACATGTATATGGTCTCTCTCCTGTGTGTAATCGATAGTGGACCTGAAAACCCCCCAAAGTCGAGAAACTCTTTCCACATTCAGGACATGTATATGGTCTCTCTCCTGAGTGCGATCGATGATGTACTTTCATCTCCCATGATGTTTTGAAACTCTTTCCACACTCAGCACATGGATATGGTCTCTCTACTAAATGTGATCGATGGTGTACTTTCATATCCCATGATGTTTTGAAACTCTTTCCACATTCAGCACATGGATATGGTCTCTCTCCCGTGTGTGATCGATGGTGGATTTTCATATGCCCAGATGTTTTGAAACTCTCTCCACATTCAGGACATTTATATGGTCTCTCTCCTGTGTGTGATCGATGGTGTACTTTCATCTCCCACGATGATTTGAAACTCTTCTCACACTCAGCACACGGATATGGTCTTTCTGCTGAGTGTGATCGATGGTGTACTTTCATATCCCATGATGTTTTGAAACTCTTTCCACATTCAACACACTTATATGGTTTCTCTCCAGTGTGTGATCGATGGTGGATTTTCATATGCCCAGATGTTTTGAAACTCTTTCCACATTCAGGACATTTATATGGTCTCTCTCCCGTGTGTGATCGATGGTGGATTTTCATGTGCCCAGATGTTTTGAAACTCTTTCCACATTCAACACATTTATATGGTCTCTCTCCTGTGTGTGATCGCTGGTGTCTGTGGAGGGTTCCTGAATGTGTGAAGCTCTGCCCACATTCAGAACAAACATACATTCTCTCTCCTGAGATTGATGGCAGCTGATCCTGCGGAGATCCAGTTTGCGACACCGCCTTTTGTTCAGCAGCACATGAGAAGGATGAACAATGATTTACCGTACAAGCTGATTGTGTGTTTGATGTGTCTCGATGGAGTTTGGGTTGTCTTCTGCTGTGCTTCTGATGAAACTCAGCTCGTGTAAACACAGTGTTACACTGAGGCGAAGGGGGAGCTTCAGAATCATCCACTTCGGCTGCTGATGGAGAAACAAGAAAGATTTATTTAAGGAACATCCAAGTGTATCCTTCACAAATTGCTGTTGACAAATTTTGCATTTGTAAAATACCTGATAAAGTCAATGCATTACACTAATTACTGTGAAATGGAGGGTCAATAGAAAATTGCATTTATATAGCAGTTACATGCAAGTCAGTATTTGGAACCCTGTACCTCAGTGTTTAGAGCGCTCGCCTTAGAGACCTATGTTCGAAGCCAGGCAGCTCAGGGTGAAACCTTGGGCAAGTTTCCTTACTAATAAAAATACGTCCCCAAAAAAACAACAATAATAAAAATTGGTGATTATGAATGCGTGACTGTGGATTCAAAACGTGGGACGCTGCTGTACGCAAGTGGCTGTTGTGTGTTTTGCCCACAACAATACACTGAATTCACTTTACAGTGTACTCTGAAGTGCTACGAAGACATCTGCCCAATTCTGCACTGGAACATTTTATGTTAGACAAGGCCGTTCAGAAGGCATATGGGATACTAGGCTTTATAAATAGGGGTATAGAGGTTAGTCAGGAATTGCTAACTAACCTCTATACAACTTTGGTGAGGCCTCAGCTGGAATACTGTGTTTAATTCTGGTCACCACACTACAGAGAGGATGTGAAGACATTGAAAAGGGTACAAAGAAGATTTACTCGGATGGTGCCAGGATTGAGGGACTTCAGCTATGAGGAGAGGCTAGATAGGCTAGGGTTATTCTCTCTGGAGCAGAGAAGATTGAGGGGAGACCTAATAGAGGTTTATAAGATCATGAGGGGTTTCGACAGGGCAAATAGAGAAAAACTATTTCCACTCGTGGGCGAATCTGTGACTCGTGGTCACAGATTTAAAATAGTTTCAAGGCGCAGTAGAGGGGAGCTGAGGAGAAATTTTTTCACTCAGCGAGTTGTTGGAATCTGGAATGCATTGCCTGAAAAGGTGGTGGGGGCTGATTCGATAACAACTTTGAAAAGGGAATTAGATCTTTATTTAGGGAGAACAGGTCTATTAGGCTATGGGGAGCGGGAAGGGCAGTGGGATTGAATCGCTCTTTTCAAAGAGCCGGCACAGACTAGATGGGCCGAATGGCCTCCTTTTGTGCCGTAAAATTCTATGAATCTATGAATCTAGAAGACGTGAAAAGTTAAATAATAAATAATAATATATCATTTTGCATTTGATATAACGCATTTCACATCAGATCGCCGTGTGGAAGCGCTGTACACAATATACTGTGAAGTGAATTGACTGTATAATTGTGGGCGAAATGCCAGTGAGAAATAAAGGTCGACTGAACATTCAAGTAATAAGCAAATACAGTGAGATACAGATACATTGAGTGGTTACCTTTCTCTGGGGTAATCACACACTCCATGTTGCTGGCTTCGGTTTCCTCAGACATTCTCTGCTGCCTTGTGTTAACAGCGCAAACTTACACCTGATGTGTTACCAGCCAAACATGTGGCCAAATGTACCCCCTACAGGGAGACAATGGGGGGTCAGACACACACACACAGAGCCAACAACAACAACAACTTTGATTTATATAGTGCCCTCCACGCCGGACGGCGTCTCAGAATGCCCCCCCCACCCCCCCACACACACACACACACACACTCACCTCACACCATGGCCTCTTATATGGAGGCAAGGGGTGGGGGGGCAGGGAGACACACACTCAGAGACACACAGGCACACACACACACACACCCTCACATCAGAACCCTCTACAGAGAGACAAGGTGGGGGGGCCATAGAAACATACACTCTCACACACAGCAGCCTCACACCAGAACCCCCAACAGGGAGACAAGGGGGGTCAGGGACACAGACACCACCACACACACACACACACATACAGACACCCACTACCACACACCAGAGAGACAAGGAGGCGACACTACCACACAGACACTATCACACACACAAAGTCACATACACACACACTCACTCAACCTCACACCAGAACCCCCAACAGGGAGACAAGGGGGCGTCAGGGACGCACACACATACACACACACGCGGAGACATATACACACATCAATCAATCAATCGGAGCGGGGGGGAGGGGTTCAGGGCAGGGCAAAGGAGAGTAGGAAACATTGACTGTATTTTTGGGGGTGAAATGCGGCAGCCAAATTGCGCGCAACAGTGTCCCACAAACAGCCACAGAAGTGGGGTTAGGGGACAAAGTGGGAAAAACGGGGGGGGGGGGGGGGGTGAGGGAGGGAAAGATGGGGTGGGTTAAATTCAGGGAGCATAAAGGGGGTAAGGTGCAAGAGGGAGGGGAAAGGTGGGGGTTTAAATGGGGAGAAGGTGAGGAATGGGGGGGGTGAGGGAAAAGATGGGGAGAAAGGGGAAGGAGAGGGACAGGAAAGGAAGGGAAGGGGATACAGAGGCTAGGGGTGAAGAAACAACGAGAGGAAGGAAAAGGGTGAAGAGAAAGGAGGGAAGAGCGGGAAAGAAAAAGGGAACTAAAAAGGGGGTAGAGAGAGGCAAAGAAGGGAGGAAAGGGGGCGGGAACTAGGGGGGGAAAGGTTAGGGGGCAAAAGGGGATTAATCAACAACAACAACAGTAACAAAGTCCTCGAGCTCGGCCAGAAGTTGTTCCTTGTCCTCGCTGCCGCCTGGAGGATCTTCACGGCCAAATAGTGATGAGCAGCTCCGGCTCGGCCTCCAGGGACTGCAGCTTCTCAGCCATGATGGTCACACACACACAGTCACACACACACACACACACAGCCACACACAGAGTCACACACACATACACACACAGCCACACACACACACACACACAGCCACACACACATACACACAGCCACACACAGAGTCACACACACATACACACAGTCACACACACACAGCCACACACACAGCCTCACACACATACACACACACAGCCTCACACATACACAGTCACACACACACACACACACATACACACAGCCACACATACACACACATACACACACACAGCCACACACACACAGAGCCTCACACACACACACAACACAGCCTCACACACACACACATACACACATCCACACACACTCTCACACACATACAGCCACACACACTCTCACACACATATACACACAGCCTCACACACATACACACTCACAGCCACACACACATACACACACACAGCCACACACACACATACAGCCACACACACACACACAGCCTCACACACATACAGCCACACTCTCACACACATACAGCCACAGATACATACACACAGCCACACACATACACACACTCTCGCACACATACAGCCACACACACTCTCACACACATATACACACAGCCTCACACACAGCCTCACACACATACACACACACAGCCACACACACAGTCACACACACACACAGCCTTACACATACACACACACAGCCACACACACACACAGTCACACACACACACACAGCCACACACACACACACATACACACAGCCACACATACACACAGTCACACACACATACACACACACACATACACCACAGCCACACATACACACAGTCACATATACACACAGCGGCACATACACACACACAGTCACACACACATCCACACACACTCTCACACACATATACACACAGCCTCACACACATACACACTCACAGCCACACACACATACAGCCACACTCTCACACACATACAGCCACACACATACACACAGTCACGCACACATACAGCCACACACACTCTCACACACATATACACACAGCCACACACACACACAGCCACATATACACACACAGCCTCACACACACAGCCTCACACACACATAGCCATATACACAGCCTCACACAACCACATACACACACACACAGAGACTCTCTCACCTTCTCTCTCTCTCTCTCCCCGTCTGTCTCCCTGTATCTCAGGCTGTGCTCGTCTGTGTCTCTGCCGCCGCCATCAGAGACACCGAGCACGTGACCAACTGACGCACATTGATGACGCAGTTTGTCTGCGCGATTACTGTCTCCTTGGTAACCAGTGATTGACAGGAGAGAGAGACACCCACGTTTCCCTGGTAACCAGTGATTGACAGGAGATGGAGTCACACCGACACGCCCACCCCAGGTCATTGTTCAGTATTATTATCCCTGTTAATATGAGGTTGCATTCTTGTAAGATAACTTTAGAAATAGATCTTGTGTGCTTTAGACTACAACATTCATCAAGCACATACCATGTGGCAATTATATTTTCCTAACCCTTAGGATGATTGCAACATCTTCAAGTCGCTCATCAAGTTTGAAAGTGAACACAATAGACATGAGACTTCATTTTTATAAACGGATTACAATTAACACCTTGTTTAGAAATTAAACCTCTGAACATCATCCTCCGTACAGAAAAATAAATACCTAATGAGTCCTACTAACTGACTGTTACCCCCAACTACTACTATTCCATTCCTCTTACACCCCACTACTGCACCCCGTCATTCTGGCTACCAAATCCCCACTTGCCCTCTCTTATCCCAATTAGTTCCACTCACCCCTCTTATGCCAACTCGTCCCACTATTTTTATCTTAGAATCATAGAATGTTACGGCACAGAATAGGACCATTCGGCCCATCAAGTCTGTGCCGGCTCTTTGATCAAGCAAGTCACTTTAATTAACCCCGATCACCAGCTTTCTCCCCATAACCCTGCAAACCCCAGATACCTATCTTGTTCTCTCTTAAAAGCTGCTATCGAATCGGACGTCACCAGCCTTTCAAGCAGATCATTCCAAATTCCAACAACTCGCTGAGTGGAAAAATTTCTTCTAACCTCTGCTCTGCTTCTTTTGGTAGTTTTCTTAAGACTGTGACCACGGGTCACAGACACACCTACCAGCGGAAACAGCTTTTCCCTATCTAGCCCGAGTCGCAACCTTTCATGATCTTGAAGTCCTCTATCAGGTCTCTGCGTAACCTTCTCTGCTCTAATGGGAAAAGTCCTAACTTCTCCAGTCTGTCCTCGTAGCTAAGGTTCCCCATTCCTGGTATTATTCTCGTGAATCTCCTCTGCACCCTTTCCAGTGCCGTAATGTCCTTCCTGAAGTCAGGTGCCCACAACTTTAGGTTTCCAAGTTTGCAGATGACACTAAGGTAGGGAGAATAGTAAACAGTGAGGAGGATAGTAGCCATCTGCAAGAGGATATAGACAAATTGGTAAAGTGGGCAGACACATGGCAGATGAAGTTTAATGCAGAGACGTGTGAGGTGATGCATTTTGGGAGAAGAAATGAAGGGAGGCAATATAGGCTAGATAGTACAATTTTAAATGGTGTAAAGGAACAGAGAGACCTGGGGATTTGTGTTAGTGACTCGTTGAAGGTGGCAGGACAGGTAGACAAGGCTGTTAAGAAGGCATATGGGATACTAGGCTTTATAAATAGGGGTATAGAGTACAAAAGTCAGGAAGTGCTGACTAACCTCTGTAGGACTTTGGTGAGGCCTCAGCTGGAATACTGTGTTCAATTCTGGTGACCACACTAAAGAAAGGATGTGAAGGCATTGGAAAGGGTACAACGAAGATTTACTAGGATGGTGCCAGGATTGAGGGACTTCAGCTATGAGGAGAGGCTAGATAGGCTAGGGTTATTCTCTCTGGAGCAGAGAAGATTGAGGGGAGACCTAATAGAGGTTTATAACGCTAAGAATCCTTTTCCTCTCTGGAAGCAAAAAGAAAGGAGAGGTGTTCAACAACAACAACAACAACAACAAATTACATTTATAGAGCGCCTTTCACGTCGGGAGGACGTCCCAAGGCGCTGCACAGGAGGCGTGTGACCCGAGCTGGGAGGGGAGTGTTTGGGAAGGGGTGAAACACGAAGGGGAGGTAAAAGAGTTCGGGGTGGAACAAAAGGCACGATCGAAGAGGAAAGTCTTCAAACCGGCCTTGAAAGAGGAAAGGGAAGAGACGAAACGGAGGGATTGAGGGATGGCATTCCATAGGGTGGGAGCGGAGAAACTGAAGGCCCGGCCTCCGATGGTGGGGCGGTTCGGGCGGGGGGTTTGGAGCAGGCCAAGTCCTGTTGAACGTAGGGTCCGGGTGGGCGTGTAGGGGGAGAGTAGATCGGCTAGGTAGGATGCGGCAAGGCCGTGTAAGGCCTTGTAGGTGAGGACGAGGATCTTGATTGATTGATTTAAAAAAATTTAAGTTTCATGATTATTATCGTTATCATTCTGTGTTCACTTCCCCGTCACAAACTCTGAACTCAAATCTGAAGGAGAAGCACAGAATCCTCCCACGTAATTATGAAGCCTGTTAGGAATCAGAGTCATTTCCTGGCTGGGGATGCCTGGCAGATTCTCAGAGGCTCAGAGTTTTTTCCACCGTCAATCGAACCGGGACAGAAGAAAGGATAAAGTCTCTCCGTGAAAGTCTGGGTGAAAGCGTGGAGACGCGACATGTTGTCAGCGTTGTAAAATATCACCTGTCCCCCCTCATAGTCCAGGTAAACTCCCAGCTTCCTGGGTCTCTCTCTCTCACTCAGGGGCAGGCGGGTGGGAGGGGCGGTCAGAGCTTTGTATTCATTCCTGTTTTTCAGCCACACAACCCAGTAGCCGTTCACCGGTTTCATTGTGAAGTCTTCTTTCCTGTTGACAGTCTCTGTGGCCAGTCCTACGGTCCAGGCTGTCTTGTTGTCCACCTGCACCTCCCAGTAATGTCTCCCCGAGGTGAAGCCCTCGGAACCCAGGACATTGGCGTAGCGATCAAACCTCTTCGGGGAGTCTGGGAGCTGCTGCCGTTTGTTTCCGAGTCTCACGCTGGTCAGGTCCTCGGACAGGATGAGGTTGGGATGGGCTGAGTCAGGATCCAGAGTCAGAGAAGCCGGAGCTGAGAGAGAGAGAGTGAGAAATAACACACAAGAGTGCGAGTGAGTGAGGGCAAGGCTGGGAATTCAGATGGTTTGTCAACGCAACAGGATCTGGGAACAGCTTCCGGCGCAAAGGATCACAGTCTGTGTGACCAAACACAAAATACTACAGATGCCGGGAATCTGAAACCAAAACCAGAAGTCACTGGGGGAATACATTCATAGATTCATAGAATTTTACGGCACAAAAGGAGGCCATTCGGCTCATCTCGTCTGTGCCGGCTCTTTGAGAAGAGCGATTCAATCCCACTGCCCTGCCCGCTCCCCATAGCCCAATAGACCTGTTCTCCCTAAATAAAGATCTCATTCCCTTTTAAAAGCTGTTATCGAATCAGCCTCCACCACCTTTTCAGGCAATCTCGGCAGATCAGGCAGCATCCATGGAGAAAAGGAAAATTAGTCAACGTTTCGGGTCTACAACCCTTCGTCAGACGTCTGAGTGAGTGAGTGAGTGGTGAATGTCGTGGGTTTCCGAGAGAAGCATGTGCGAGAGGTGAGTGTGAGGAGTGTGTGAGTTGCGAGGAGTACAGAATTTTGATGTGTGAAAGGGAATGTGTGGGGGGAGTGTGTGAGCGTTTATGTGAGTATTAGGGAGTGTGTGTGAGAGGGGCTGTGTGTGGATGTGTGTGCGTGGGTGTGTGTGGGTGTGATTGTGTGTGTGTGTGTGAGCATTAGGTGTGTGCGATGGGGATGAGGTATCATGTCCTGTGGCAGTTTCTGTCCTGCAGTTAAACAGCAACTAACAGAGAGAGAGAGAGAGAGAGAGAGAGCAATAACATTGTGTTACTGTGTACAGGCTTGTGTCTGTGTGGGGCCGTGTGTGTGTGTGTGTTGAGGGCTGTGTGTGTGTGTGTGCTGGGCTGTGCTGGGGGTTGTGTGATCAGGGTAAGAGTGAGAGACATTTACCTGGGCTGACACTGGCTATAATCTCTCTCCAGACTGTATTATTCAAAGGCCATTTGAATGTTCCCACAGGCAGATTACCCTCGCATACTGAAAGCGCAGTGGCCTGATCAATGCTCCTGAAATGAAAGACATTCACAATATAAAATGAAACTACACATTTCGTTTGCTTTTCACGTTAAATTCTGTGATATTTTAGTGAATCAATATTTCCTACCTTCTCTTCTGGTCAGTTTGTTCCTAATTGAATCAAACACAGACACCGTGTGTCACACTGAGATAGTATACTGCTCATTTCAGACAAATAAAAATTCATTTCCATCGCAAACAATTGAGTAATAATTATAATGATACTAATTCTTGCTGTTTAAATTGCTTCACCTAACACATTGTAAAGTGAATTGACTGTACTCTATATATGCGGACGAAATAGATTCACAGATTCATAGAATTTTACGGCACAAAAGGAGGCCATTCGGCCCATCTAGTCTGTGCCGGCTCTTTGAAAAGAGCGATTCAATCCCACTGCCCTGCCCGCTCGCCATAGCCTAATAGACCCGTTCTCCCTAAATATAAAGATCTAATTCCCTTTTAAAAGTTGTTATCGAATCAGCCTCCACCACCTTTTCAGGCGATGCATTCCAGATTCGAACAACTCGCTGAGTGAAAACATATCTCCTCAGCTCCCCTCTACTTCGCCTTGAAACTATTTTAAATCTGTGACCACGAGTCACAGATTCGCCCACGAGTGGAAATAGTTTTTCTCTATTTGCCCTGTCGAAACCCCTCATGATCTTATAAACCTCTATTAGGTCTCCCCTCAATCTTCTCTGCTCCAGAGAGAATAACCCTAGCCTATCTAGCCTCTCCTCATAGCTGAAGTCCCTCAATCCTGGCACCATCCTAGTAAATCTTCTTTGTACCCTTTCCAATGTCTTCACATCCTTTCTGCTGTGTGGTGGCCAGAATTGAACACTGTATTCCAGCTGAGGCCTCACCAAAGTTTTTTAGTCAGCACTTCCTGACTTTTGTACTCTATACCCCTATTTATAAAGCCTAGTATCCCATATGCCTTCTTAACAGCCTTGTCTACCTGTCCTGCCACCTTCAACGAGTCACTAACACAAATCCCCAGGTCTCTCTGTTCCTTCACACCATTTAAAATTGTACTATCTAGCCTATATTGCCTCCCTTCATTTCTTCTCCCAAAATGCATCACCTCACACTTCTCTGCATTAAACCTCATCTGCCATGTGTCTGCCCACTTTACCAATTTGTCTATATCCTCTTGCAGATGGCTACTATCCTCCTCACTATTTACTATTCTCCCTAACTTAGGGCAAATGGGGCAGCCAATTGCGCACACAGTGTCCCACAAACAATTGTGGATTGCGAAGACCATTTGTTTGTTGTAGGCGAATTTACTTGCTCAGTATTGTCGCCAAAGGTAATATAGTTCGGATATCAACAGTAAAGAGGTCACAGACCAGGAAACACAGTGTGAAATTCTTACAAACACATCTTATCACCGCAAGCACACGTTGGAACATACCGAATAATAAAACAACGATCTGTCTTAAAGTCAGACTACGATTGTATGCTACAGACTGTATTTAACTGTTACCAAACCACAAGTAAATCTCTTTACCTGGAGAAAGGACAGGGTGTCTTTCTCCATCTGTTTCTGCAACTCTGAGATGTCACTTTCGACGGATTTTAAATCGTCCTGAATCTCTCCCAGATTTTTCTCCATTTTGTGTAGGATCTCCTTCTCTCGCTGTTTGAGGTCTCCCGTCACCAGCTGCTCTCTGTCAGTCAGGCTCTGGCGCATTTTAGCAAATTCAGACGTGACGTGGGTCAGCAGACTCCTGGCCTGTTCCTGTGAAATATCAGACGTCACACACCGTGTACACGCAGACAGTACAGGGAGATATCGCCCTGTGCATGCATACATCACCTCACGGCTGGACTACGGAAATTCTCTCCTCGTTGGCCTCCCCAGTTCCTCCATTCGTAGGCTGCAGGCCATCACAAACTCTACAGCCCGTGTACTATCCCGCACCCGCCTCCGCGACCATATAACCCCCACCCTCGCCCGTCTCCACTGGCTCCCCATCCTCCAGAGGATTGAGTTCAAGATCCTCGTCCTCGCCTACAAGGCCTTACATGGCCTTGCCCCATCCTACTTAACCGATCTACTCTCCCCCTAAACGCCCACCCGGACCCTCCGTTCAGCAGGACTTGGCCTGCTCCAAGCCCCCCGCCCGAACCGCCCCACCATCGGAGGCCGGGCCTTCAGTTTCTCCGCTCCCACCCTATGGAATGCCATCCCTCAATCCCTCCGTCTCGTCTCTTCCCTTTCCTCTTTCAAGGCCGGTTTGAAGACTTTCCTCTTCGACCGTGCATTTTGTTCCCACCCCCCCGAACTCTTTTACCTCCCCTTCGTGTCTCACCCCTTCCCAAACACTCCCCTCCCAGCTCGGGTCACACGCCTCCTGTGCAGCGCCTTGGGACGTCCTCCCCACGTGCAAGGCGCTCTATAAATGTAAATTGTTGTTGTTGTTGTGTACACACAGTAAAGAGAGACACTGATACATCACTCTGTGTACACCCATAGAAGAGAGACACTCATAATGGAACGTCAGCACCGATACAACTTACCTTAACTTGTGAAATGTTTTCTTTCTGTTTGGCTTCAGTTTGCACAGCAGTTTCCCTCCTCTGTGCGAGAGAAGCTAAGGAGGATCTCACTTGATCCTAGAATAAACGCGTAGAACAAAAGTGTTTGACGGTGAAAATAGGAAGTGAAATAAAGTGAATCCCGTGCGAGGGATATCGTTACCTTTTGGATTTCAGCAGCTTCATCAACGGGCAGGAAGCTGTGATCTCTGTGTTCTCTCGAGTCTCTGCAAACCAAACATAGCAACTTCTTGTCGGTTTCACAGAAAAGCTTCAGTCCCTCCCGGTGTTTCCCACAATAACGTTTAATTCCCGTCTGTGGCTTAGACTGGCTGATTTCTTTATATTCCTCTACCACTTTGGCCAGCGCTCGATTCCTCACAAGATTCCTGTTCGCAAAAACCCGCCGACATTGTGGACAGGAGTTTATCTGCTTTTTGTCCCAGATCCCGGTGATACAGGAGCGGCAGAAATTGTGGCCACATTCCAAGGTAACAGGATCAGTGAAGAAATCCACACAAATGGGACAGTTTAGCTCCTCGGTCCAGCTCTCAATCGGGAGCTTAGAAGCCATCTTCACCCCCAGCACTTCCTGATTGAAACCTGGTTTCACTTTAATTGTGGGCGTGTGTGGGCGGCTCCCAGTCACTCGGCAGCTGTATGTCCAACCCTCCCCTTGAATCTCCTAGATTCATAGATACATAGATTCATAGAATTTTACGGCACAAAAGGAGGCCATTCGGCTCATCTAGTCTGTGCCGGCTCTTTGAAAAGAGCGATTCAATCCCACTGCCCTGCCCGCTCCCCATAGCCTAATAGACCTGTTCTCCCTAAATAAAGATCTAATTCCCTTTTAAAAGTTGTTATCGAATCAGCCTCCACCACCTTTTCAGGCGATGCATTCCAGATTCGAACAACTCGCTGAGTGAAAACATTTCTCCTCAGCTCCCCTCTACTTCGCCTTGAAACTATTTTAAATCTGTGACCACGAGTCACAGATTCGCCCACGAGTGGAAATAGTTTTTCTCTATTTGCCCTGTCGAAACCCCTCATGATCTTATAAACCTCTATTAGGTCTCCCCTCAATCTTCTCTGCTCCAGAGAGAATAACCCTAGCCTATCTAGCCTCTCCTCATAGCTGAAGTCCCTCAATCCTGGCACCATCCAAGTAAATCTTCTTTGTACCCTTTCCAATGCCTTCACATCCTTTCTGTAGTGTGGTGGCCAGAATTGAACACAGTATTCCAGCTGAGGCTCCAACACAAGGATTATTAATATTATTATTATTTTCCTGGGCTGGGAAATGGGAAGACCAATAACCACCTATTTGTGGGATCAAGGGCTTTCAAAGAGGAAAGTCTTGAGATGGGCCATCAGTCAGCGATGCCTACGTACTCTGGAATGGATTTCCAGATAGCGAGAGGGAGTAGGAAAACCTAAACGCCTGAACACCAAATGGTTTGACCAGAGGGTGGGAGAGATACGGAGCAGCCAGTGTGCTCAGATAGTGAGAGATAGAGAATCAGTCGGCCACAATGCAACCCCTCGCTTCACACTCTGGTAATATTGTTTGTATTTCGAATTTCGAACACCTACAATATTTTGCAATTTTTGTTGTTTTCCGTTTAGCTCTTCACAACTCTCAGCCCTCTGGCTGTTTGCATCTGAAATATTTCCGACGCTCACTGAAGGGAGTGTCGTTTCTCACGAAATCACCACCAACTATTTGATGAGTCCCTACAGGTTTAATTTACTGCCAGGGATTTTCAGGATGTAATAGTGTCCAGGCAGAGCCAGAAACAACGTTTGCAATTGCTCAATAAAAATTGGTGACACAGTCACCCATTCCAACATGAATCTGTTTCGAATTCACCTGCTCACCGACTCGGGGCAATTGAGCCTCCAATTGAGCCTCCAGAACATCCACAACTCACAAACAGATGTCAGTATACATCAACACTGCAGAACCACAACATTGGAACGCTGTTCACATCAGAAGGACATCTCACGTCTTAAGCTCCTTCGATGGAATAATTATATTCTTATATGCGAATCCTTATATGGGATGATTTTCTGCCACGTTGCTCTTCATTGAATTATTTCCCAGTTCTACTGTTCTGTGTATTATCCCGCACCCGCCTCCGCGACCATATAACCCCCACCCTCGCCCGTCTCCACTGGCTCCCCATTCTACAGAGGATCGAATTCAAGATCCTCGTCCTCACCTTCAAGGCCTTACACGGCCTTGCCCCGCCCTACTTAACTGATCTACTCTCCCCCTACACGCCCACCCGGACCCTCCGTTGAACAGGACTTGGCCTGCTCCAAGCCCCCCGCCCGAACCGCCCCACCATCGGAGGCCGGGCCTTCAGTTTCTCCGCTCCCACCCTATGGAATGCCATCCCTCAATCCCTCCGTCTCGTTTTTTCCCTTTCCTCTTTCAAGGCCGGTTTGAAGACTTTCCTCTTCGACCGTGCCTTTTGTTCCCCACCCCGAATTCTTCGACGTGAAAGGCGCTCTCTATACGTGTAATTTGTTGTTGTTGTTGTTGTGGTCTGTTCACAGCTGCGGATTCATTCCTGCCGCACAGGCAAGCGGCAGCTGCCACACTGTTTACGAGCTGAAACTATCCTGGAATGCGACTCTCGCCAAAGGGAGGGCGCGTCTCGGAAACTGATAACCAACCGGTTTGACAAGTCACTGACAAGTGTTTAATCTACCGGCAGGAATGTCGAGGTTTGGAACAATCGACCGGCAATCAATGAAATGCGGAACGCACATGTGAATAACATTTCTTCTCTCGTCTTTTCCAACTTCGGACTCAGAATCTCCTCGTCTCGTTCGCTCATTTGCTTCCTCGAAGGCACGTCAGAAGACCCTCCTCTTCCGCTTATGGGTACCATGCTTTGCGCGGGGCAATGGGAGCAGTTGTATTAAGAGGGAGGGGGAGGGTTGCATCTGGTTGTGACAGAGCGAGGATAGGTGGATTAACTGCGAGTGACTTGAACTAGTTGGTGAAAGAGCGGGAGCAGAAGAATCATTAAAGGTAGCAGGGCAGGTAGATAAGGCAGTAAAAAAAGGTATTCGGTGCACTGAGCTTTATTAGGAGGGGCATAGAGTATAAGAGTAGGGAGGTTATCTATACAAAACACTGGTTAGGCCTCAGCTGGAGTACTGCGTCCAGTTGTGGGCACCTGACTTCAGGAAGGACATTAAGGCACTGGAAAGGGTGCAGAGGAGATTCACGAGAATGATACCAGGAATGGGGAACCTTAGCTATGAGGACAGACTGGGGAAGTTAGGACTTTTCCCATTAGAGCAGAGAAGGTTACGCAGAGACCTGATAGAGGACTTCAAGATCATGAAAGGTTGCGACAGGCTAGATAGGGAAAAGCTGTTTCCGCTGGTAGGTGTGTCTGTGACCCGTGGTCACAGTCTTAAGATATCTACCAAAAGAAGCAGAGCAGAGGTTAGAAGAAATTTTTCCACTCAGCGAGTTGTTCGAATTTGGAATGATCTGCTTGAAAGGCTGTGACGTCCGATTCGATAGCAGCTTTTAAGAGAGAACAAGATAGGTATCTGGGGTTTGCAGGGTTATGGGGAGAAAGCTGGTGATCGGGGTTAATTAAAGTGACTTGCTTGATCAAAGAGCCGGCACAGACTTGATGGGCCGAATGGTCCTCTTCTGTGCCGTAACATTCTATGATTCTAAGATAAAAATAGTGGGATGAGTTGGCATAAGAGGGGTGAGTGGAACTAATTGGGATAAGAGAGGGCAAGTGGGGATTTGGTAGCCAGAATGACGGGGTGCAGTAGTGGGGTGTAAGAGGAATGGAATAGTAGTAGTTGGGGGTAACAGTCAGTTAGTAGGACTCGTTAGGTATTTATTTTTCTGTACGGAGGATGATGTTCAGAGGTTTAATTTCTAAACAAGGTGTTAATTGTAATCCGTTTATAAAAATGAAGTCTCATGTCTATTGTGTTCACTTTCAAACTTGATGAGCGACTTGAAGATGTTGCACTCATCCTAAGGGTTAGGAAAATATAATTGCCACATGGTATGTGCTTGATGAATGTCGTAGTCTAAAGCACACAAGATCTATTTCTAAAGTTATCTTACAAGAATGCAACCTTGAAGTTTTATAGCACAGAGTAATTAAAAATAAACAAGGAGTCCCGGTTTGGAACGATTCAGGCGAAAACAAGCTTATCTCCAGATGGCGTCTGGACTAGACAACGTCTCAGTTTCTCCAAGGTTTGCAAGAGTGACTGTTCCCTGCCCTATGAAATACTTAGATAAGGATGAGAATGGCTTTGTGCTAGTCTGCATTCCCCAGGAGTGGTCTTTTTCATTTTGTTAGTGGGTTAAAAGTATAGAAGTTACATCTAGGCATAATGGCTACATTTTACAATTTCACCACTTCTCCAACCAAGCTTTCAGGTGCCTTATCCTACCGTTTTGAAATTCACCTGCGCGAGGCACCGGGAGTAATCCAAAGATTGCCAACTTCTAGGTTTCACTTTTCAACCTTTTCTCCAGCTTCCGATACTCTCCCTGGAGCATCTGAAGCCTCTTCCTCCCAACATCATGGGTTCCAACATGGACCACCACTTTCTGGATGTTCTCCTTCCCTCCCCGATAGAATGTTTTGCGCCCGTTCGGTGACGCCCTGAACCCTGGCTCCAGGGAGGCCACGTACCATCCGAGATTTGCATCAGGAGAACGTCGCGAGACATGAAAAATCTCTCAAAGATGTCCACATACAATCAAGCCCACCCACTCCAAAGAAATCTGTTCTTAAGCAACTTCTGGCTTTTGAAAAGAAACAGAATCAGGAGTTGGGCATTCAGCCCTTCAAGCCTGCTCCTCCATTGTATAAGAGTTTGGCTGATCTGTACCTCAAATCCACTTACCCAGTTATAATTTATATCTTGGTGGAGTCCTGTAGCTCAGTGGCTAGAGGATGCTGCCTTTGATTCCAAAATTATTCACTATTAAATGCAGTTCATAGTAATATTGTGGAATAAAACTGCCTATGAAGACAGTGGAAAGACACAGCGTAGTTTGTTGCAAGGAAAGGTTACGTAAGTTTCTGCCAAACAAAAGATGATATCTCAAGATATTGGGAGTGCATAATTTGGAACACCAGATGTCTAGCGAGTACCAGTTCGGTGAAGGCCGATTAGGTGGTCATCGGCCCACAATGTCCAAGCAAATGCTGATGGTGTGATAATAATAATGGTAAGCTTCTGATATAATTCCTATCCTATCTACACATGTCACCGGACTTTTCTGTTTAAATTCAATATAGATTCATAGATTCAAAGAATTTTATGGCACAAAAGGAGGCCATTCGGCCCATCTAGTCTGTGCCGGCTCTTTGAAAAGAGCGATTCAATCCCACTGCCCTGCCCGCTCCCCATAGCCTAATAGACCTGTTGTCCCTAAATAAAGATCTAATTTCCTTTTAAAAGTTGTTATCGAATCAGCCTCCACCACCTTTTCAGGCAATGCATTCCAGATTCCAACAACTCGCTGAGTGAAAAAATTTCTCCTCAGCTCCCCTCTACTGCGCCTTGAAACTATTTTAAATCTGTGACCACGAGTCACAGATTCACCCACGAGTGGAAATAGTTTTTCTCTATTTGCCCTGTCGAAACCCCTCATGATCTTATAAACCTCTATTAGGTCTCCCCTCAATCTTCTCTGCTCCAGAGAGAATAACCCTAGCCTATCTAGCCTCTCCTCATAGCTGAAGTCCCTCAATCCTGGCACCATCCTAGTAAATCTTCGTTGTACCCTTTCCAATGCCTTCACATCCTTTCTGTAGTGTGGTGACCAGAATTGAGCACAGTATTCCAGCTGAGGCCTCACCAAAGTCTTACAGATACTCACACACAGTCTTAAACAGGGACACACAGCCACACATACATGTGGCCTCACTCACACCCCCACATCAGGAGAAAAGAGCCTTACAGACACGCTCCCATTAGTCACCCTCACACCAGGGAGACAATGGGGGGGACCGGTCTCCTTGTATCTCATCACCTTCCCCGCTCTGCATCCCTATCGCCGCCATCAGGGACACTGACCACATGACTTCTTGGCGCACATTGATGACGTGTTTACCCGTGCACCCCGTCTCCCTGGTAACCAGTAATTGACGGGAGCGAGAGAGAGGCCGCCCCGTCTCCCTGGTAACCAGTGATTGACAGGAGCGAGAGAGGCCGCCCCGTCTCCCTGGTAACCAGTGATTGACAGGAGCGAGAGAGGCCGCCCCGTCTCCATGGTAACCATGGATTGACGGGAGCGGGAGAGGCCGCCCCGTCTCCCTGGTAACCAGTGATTGACGGGAGCGGGAGAGGCCGCCCCGTCTCCCTGGTAACTAGTGATTGACGGGAGCGGGAGAGGCCGTCCCGTCTCCCTGGTAACCAGTGATTGACAGGGGAGGGAGACACGCCTCCTGTTATTACCCGGATTAACCACCTACAACAACAAATTGATATTGTGTCTCACCCTCCAAGCATGAGATTTCATTGTATATACAGTACAGGACTGACATCCTAACCGCCTGTGACCAGGGCTCCCTCTGCCTCCTCGTCCTCCTTGACTTGTCTGCCGCGTTCGACACAGTCGATCACACCATCCTCCTCCAGCGTCTTTCCTCCCACCTCAACCTTCAAGGCACAGTCCTTGACTGGTTCCATTGCTACCTGACCCACCGTTTACACTTTGTATCTTCCAACGGTTTCTCCTCAAACCCCCCGCACAGTTTCTCACGGCGTCCCTCAGGGCTCTGTCCTCGGCCCCCTCCTTTTCACCCTTTACACACTCCCCCTGGGCGATGTCATCCGCAAACATGTGGTAAATTTCCACATGTATGCGGACGACACCCAGCTGTACCTTTCTGCCTCATCCCTCAACCCCCAGACCATCGATGCTCTGACAGCATGTCTGTCCGACATTGAGTCCTGGACGAGGGACAACTTCCTGCAATTGAACGTGAGTAACACCGAGGCCCTCCTGATTGGTTCAAGCCAGCGCCTCCGCACATCGGGCGCTGCCAGCCTCCACATCCAAGGCTGTACTCTCCACCTCACAAAGCCAGTCAGGAACCTCGGCATCACGTTCGACCAGAAACTCTCCTTCCTCCCGCACATCCTCCCTTGACTGGCACCGTTTATTTCCACCTGTGCAACATTGCCAGGCTCCGCAGCTACCCCACCCCCCACGCTGCCGAAACACTTGTGCACGCGTACATCACCTCACGGCTGGACAATGGAAACTCTCTCCTCGTCGGCCTCCCCAGTTCCTCCATTCACAGGCTGCAGGTCATCCAAAACTCTGCAGCCCGTGTACTATCCCGCACCCGCCTCCGCGACCATATAACCCCCACCCTCGCCCGTCTCCACTGGCTCCCCATTCTCCAGAGGATCGAGTTCAAGATCCTCGTCCTCACCTTCAAGGCCTTACACGGCCTTGCCCCGCCCTATTTAACCAATTTACTCTCCCCCTACAAGCCCACCCGGACCCTCCGTTCAGCAGGACTTGGCCTGCTCCAAGCCCCCCACCCGAACCGCCCCACCATCGGAGGCCGGGCCTTCAGTTTCTCCGCTCCCACCCTATGGAATGCCATCCCTCAATCCCTCCGTCTCGTTTCTTCCCTTTCCTCTTTCAAGGCCGGTTTGAAGACTTTCCTCTTCGATCGTGCCTTTTGTTCCACCCCGAACTCTTTTACCCCCCCCTTCGTGTCTCACCCCTTCCCAAACACTCCCCTCCCAGCTCGGGTCACACGCCTCTTGTTCAGCGCCTTGGGACGTCCTCCCCACGTGCAAGGCGCTGTATAAATGTCAATTATTGTTGTTGTTGTTGTTGTTATAAGTGTAATTTGTTGTTGTTGTTGTTGTTGAAAGGCGCGACACAAATGTGAGTTTCGATTGGTCGGTTGATGAAACCAGTGACGCGCCTGGGGTGGGCGTGTCGGCGGCTTCCCCGTCGCCTGTCAATCACCGGTTACCAGGGAGACACTGTCCGGCGCCGCAACCCCGCGTCATCAACGCGCGTCGGAGGAGAGTCACGTGGTCGGTGTACGCAGCTTGCAGCGGGAGAGACGCAGGGAGAGAGAGAGAGAGAGAAGGTGGGAGACGATGGGAGAGAGAGTGTGTGTGTCTCTAGTCCCCCTGTTCGAGAGCCTGGTGTGAGGGTGAGAGTGTGTGTCTCTGTGTGTGTGGGGGGGGGGGGAGTAACCTTCACGGCCTATCTCTCTGTCTCCCCTTATCTGTGTGTGTGTCTCCCTGACCCTCCATCTTGTCTCCCCTCTGTGTGTCTGTGTGAGTGTGTGATGCAGTTTGATTGTATATGTGTGTATGTGTGAGTGTGTCTGTGTGTATGTGTGAGTGTGGCTGTGTGTCTGTGTGAGAGTGTGTATGTGTGTCTGTGTGTCTGTGTAAGTGTGGCTATGTGTCTGTGTGAGTGTGCCTGTGTGTCTGTGTGAGAGTGTGTATGTGTGTCTGTGTGAGTGTGTATGTGTGAGTGTGGCTGTGTGTATGTGTGAATGTGGCTGTGTGTCTGTGTGAGTGTGTGGCTGTGTGAATGTGGCTGTGTGTGAGTGTGGCTGTGTGTCTGTGTGTATGTGTGAGTGTGGCTGTGTGAGTGTGTCTGTGTGAGTGTGTCTGTGTGAGTGTGTCTGTGTGGCTGTGTGTCTGTGAGAGTGTGTGAGTGTGTCTGTGTGAGTGTGTCTGTGTGGCTGTGTGTGAGTGTGTCTGTGGCTGTGTGTGAGTGTGTCTGTGTGAGTGTGTCTGTGTGAGTGTGTCTGTGTGGCTGTGTGTCTGTGAGAGTGTGTGAGTGTGTCTGTGTGAGTGTGTCTGTGTGGCTGTGTGTCTGTGAGAGTGTGTGAGTGTGTCTGTGTGAGTGTGTCTGTGTGGCTGTGTGTGAGTGTGTCTGTGTGAGTGTGTATGTGTGAGTGTGGCTGTGTCTGTGTGTGAGTGTGTGTATGTGTGAGTGTGGCTGTGTGTGTGTCTGTGTGAGTGGCTGTGTGTCTGAGAGTGTGTGGCTGTGTGTCTATGTGAATGTGGCTGTGTGTCTGTGTGAGTGTGTCTGTGTGTATGTGAGAGTGTGGCTGTGTGTCTGTGTGAGTGTGTATGTGAGAGTGTGGCTGTGTGTCTGTGTGGCTGTGTGTAAGTGTGTCTGTGTGAGTGTGTATGTGAGAGTGTGGCTGTGTGTCTGTGTGAGTGTGGCTGTGTGTAAGTGTGTCTGTGTGAGTGTGTATGTGAGAGTGTGGCTGTGTGTCTGTGTGAATGTGTCTGTGTGAGTGTGTGTCTGTGTGTGAGTGTCTCTGTGTGTATGTCTCTGTGTGTATGTGTGAGTGTGTCTGTGTGTCTGTGTGAGTGTGTCTGTGTGGCTGTGTGTCTGTGAGTGTGTGTGAGTGTGTCTGTGAGAGTGTGGCTGTGTGTATGTGTGTCTGTGTGAGTGTGTGTCTGTGTGTGAGTGTGTCTGTGTGAGTGTGTCTGTGTGAGTGTGTTTGTGTGGCTGTGTGTCTGTGAGAGTGTGTGAGTGTGTCTGTATGAGTGTGTCTGTGTGGCTGTGTGTGAGTGTGTCTGTGTGAGTGTGTCTGTGTGGCTGTGTGTGAGTGTGTCTGTGAGTGTGTGTGAGTGTGTCTGTGTGAGTGTGTCTGTGTGTGAGTGTGTCTGTGTGTATGTGTGAGTGTGGCTGTGTGTCTGTGTGTATGTGTGAGTGTGGCTGTGTGTCTGTGTGTATGTGTGAGTGTGGCTGTGTGTCTGTGTGAGTGTGTATGTGTGAGTGTGTGTATGTGTGTCTGTGTGAGAGTGTGGCTGTGTGTCTGTGTAAGTGTGGCTGTGTGTCTGTGTGTCTGTGTGAGTGTGTCTGTGTGTATGTGTGAGTGTGTGTATGTGTGTCTGTGTGTATGTGTGAGTGTGGCTGTGTGTCTGTGTGAGTGTGTCTGTGTGTATGTGTGAGTGTGTGTCTGTGTGAGAGTGTGTATGTGTGTCTGTGTAAGTGTGGCTGTGTGTCTGTGTGTCTGTGTGAGTGTGCCTGTGTGTCTGTGTGAGAGTGTGTATGTGTGAGTGTGTCTGTGTGTGAGTGTGAGTGTGTCTGTGTGAGTGTGCCTGTGTGAGAGTGTGTATGTGTGTCTGTGAGTGTGTATGTGTGAGTGTGGCTGTGTGTCTGTGTGAGAGTGTGTCTGTGTGAGTGTGTCTGTGTGTAAGTGTGGCTGTATGTATGTGTGAGAATGTGTCTGTGTGAGTGTGTCTGTGTGAGAGTGTGTATGTGTGTCTGTGTGTATGTGTGAGTGTGGCTGTGTGTCTGTGTGAGTGTGTCTGTGTGTGAGTGTAGCTGTGTGTCTGTGTGAGAGTGTGTCTGTGTATGTGTGAGTGTGTGATGCAGTTTGATTGTATGTGCGTGTGTGCGGTTCTGTCTTTGAGGCTGTGTGTGTCTATGTGGCTGTGTGTGTGTGTGTCCCTGACCCCCCTTGTCTCCCTGAAGGGGTTTCTGGTGTGAGGGTGAGTGTGGTTGCTGTGTGTGTGTCTGAGTGAGTGAGTGTCTGAGTGAGTGAGTGAGTGTCTGAGTGAGTGAGTGTCTGAGTGAGTGTGTGTGTGTCTGAGTGAGTGAGTGTCTGAGTGAGTGAGTGAGTGTCTGAGTGAGTGAGTGTCTGAGTGAGTGAGTGAGTGTCTGAGTGAGTGAGTGTCTGAGTGAGTGAGTGAGTGTCTGAGTGAGTGTGTTTGTGTCTCCCTGACCTCCCCGTCTTGTCCCCCGGTAGGAGGGCCTGGTGTGAGGGTGAATGTGGCTATGTCCATGTGTGTGTGTGTCTCACTCCTTGTCTGGAGGTCCTGGTGTAAGGTTGAATGTGTCTGTGTATCTGTGTGTCTCCCTGACCCCCCATTGTCTCCCTGTAGGGGCTGCATTTGGCCACATGTTTGGCTGGTAACACATCAGGTATAAGTTTGCGCTGTTAACACAAGGCAGCAGAGAATGTCTGAGGAAGTCCAACCCAGCAACGTGGAGTGTGTGATTACCCCAGAGAAAGGTAACCACTCAATGTCTCTGTACCTCACTGTATTTGCTTATTGTTTAAATGTTCAGTCTACATTCATTTCTAACTTGCCCACGCATTACTTGCATTCCGCCCACAATTACACAGTGAATTCACTTTACAGTATATTCTGTAAAGCGCTTTGACACGTCGAGATGATGTGAAATGCCTTATATCAAACGCAAGGATTGTGTATATTATTTGAGGTTTCACTTTTCACGTCTTCTCGATGTCTCGAAACGCTTCACAGAATATACTGTAAAGCAAATTGACTGTATATTTGTGGACAAAACTCGGCAGCAAATGGTGCCTAGCGGTGTCCCACAAACAGCCGTGGAATGAAACGATCAATGTTTTGAATATAGCAATTATCGTAAGTAAATCTTCGAAGGATGAAAGTAAACCTTTGTATGTGGCAGGACAGCTCGATAACAGCTTTTAAAAGAGAATGAGATCTTTATTTAGGGCGAACGGGTCTGTTAGGTTATGGAGAGAGAGCTGAGCAGAGGGATTGAGTTGCTCTTTTCAAAGAGCCGGCACAGACTAGATGGGCCGAATGGCCTCCTTTTGTGCCGTAAAATTCTATGATTCTATGATAAGGCTGTTAAAAAAGCACACGGGATACTACACTTTATAAATAGTGGCATTGAGTACAAAGGTCAGGAAGCTTTAATTAACCTGCATAAAACATGGTTTAGGCCTCAGCCAGAGTGCTGTGTTTCGATTCTAGGCACCATACTTTAGGAAGGATGTAAAGGCCTTGGAAAGTGTGCGGAGGAAATCCACTGGGATGTTAGCAGGATTGAGGGACTTTGGTTATGAGAAAACTCCAGAAAGTCTAGGATTATTCTCCTCGGAGCAGAGAATGTTACGAGGAGACCTGATAGAGGGTTTTTTAACGCAGCGAGTTGTTCGAATCTGGAATGAATGGCCTGAAAGGGTGTGGGAGGCCGATTTGACAACAACACGCGATAGGTAGTTATTTGGGGAGGACAGGTTTTGTGGGGTTGTCGGGAGAAATCCGGGGAGTCGGATTGACATTGAATAGTTCTTTTCAAAGAGCCGGCACAGACTCAAAGTGTCACTATGCCTCAGTTCAGCTGTAAAATTCTATGATTCTGTCATTCTATTATTATTAGGGTGTGGATTGACGAAACGGAGAGAAATGTAACCAGGTTTCTCGTTTATAATGTGAGTGCACTAACAGCAGAGCTACAGGATTTATTGGATATTGACGTACGGAGTTAATTTGGATTGTACTGCACGTTTGTGCTTCATGTGTTATTCATATAATAATATTTTATAATAACGATATTCCTTACATTTCCTATATCACTTTTCACATATTCTGAATGTCTTAAAGTGCTTTGTAGAATATACCAAAAAGTGAATGGACTGTATAGTTTACTGTCGAATCATGGCAGCCAACAACAACAACCACATTTGTTGTTTAGAAGTATTATTGGCTTTGGAAATCTATCAAGCAGGTTATCATAGAATCATAGAATCATAGATGATATTGACTGCCATGTAAACAGGGGCCTGTGGAGTGAGGACACTTGTCTAAGGTTTTCTCTACCTGGGAATCAAGTCCGGGTTCTTTTGTGCAAGGTACTAAACACTTTGCTAAGCAACAGTTTTATTTACTGTCTACACAAGTTTAAAGTCTCTCAGCCTGAAGCTGTTCGTGCTTTCAGTTCTCTGCGCACGTCACGTTTTCCAATTCTGCTCTTGTTATCGATTGACTCCACAGGGCTCAAGACTGCAAAGGGTTTGAGCTCCAAACAGAGTCAATCAACTGGAGCAGAGGCCGGGGGCAGCAGATACCATTTGAGAAAGCGGGAGAGAAGAAACTACACCGAGGAAAAGGATCTTGGTGACGACGATTACCTGTGTAAGTGATAAACCAATCAGAGTTTCTGATCATAAAATGGCTCAGCGTAGAATTGGGCAGATGTTCTCGTAGCACTTTGACCTCCCAAGTCAGGATGTTGTGGATTCAAGACCCTGCCCCCTCCAGCCCCACATTGTGGACAATATGATTGCAGGACAATTGGCTGACATTCCCTGTTGTTCTGGCTTCAATTGAGTGTCTGGTACTGAGGCAGGGGATGGCAGCTCTGTTCAGCCACATCAATCAAATGCGCTCATTGAGACAAAGAGCAGGTGATCAGAGAGTCAACGGGGTTAGTCAGCCACTCACTGGTGTTAGAGAGAGACAGACAGGAGAGTCGAGAGATGTTCATGTGGAACATGCCGAGGAAATATTTATTTGCTGAGTTTGGAAAACGGCCCTGGAAAGAGAGATCGCACAGTGGATATTGACCATTGGTTGGTTCAGGTGAGATGTCTCAAAATGGCCACCGCTGTAGGGAGCTGCTACCCACTCCCAGCCATGACTCCGCACGAGGCTGGCGCTGACCGGCTGCTCTGGTCTGATCAATGTAAAGCTCGGTTATGAGACGATGGTTTCTGCGGATCAAACGGAAACAATATCTAAAGGAGTTTGAGAATCTTGGACTGGATTATCTTAAAATTAAACACAAGCGATTGTTAACGATAAGATTGCAATGTCACACGCTGAGTTTCACCCCATCCAGGGAGGTTACTTTGTGCTTAAACGTTTGTCTATTTGATTAGATGTGCATTTGATTGCTCAAAATGGACATTTTAAAAGTGCCATGTAATAGCCTGGATCAGTTCAGCTAGATTCATAGAATTTTACGGCACAAAAGGAGGCCATTCGGCCCATCTAGTCTGTGCCGGCTCTTTGAAAAGAGCGATTCAATCCCACTGCCCTGCCCGCTCCCCATAGCCTAATAGACCTGTTCTCCCTAAATAAAGATCTAATTCCCTTTTCAAAGTTGTTATCGAATCAGCCTCCACCACCTTTTCAGGCAATGCATTCCAGATTCCAACAACTCGCTGAGTGAAAAAAATTCTCCTCAGCTCCCCTCTACTGCGCCTTGAAACTATTTTAAATCTGTGACCACGAGTCACAGATTCACGCACGAGTGGAAATAGTTTTTCTCTATTTGCCCTGTCGAAAGCCCTCATGATCTTATAAACCTCTATTAGGTCTCCCCTCAATCTTCTCTGCTCCAGGGAGAATAACCCTAGCCTATCTAGCCTCTCCTCATAGCTGAAGTCCCTCAATCCTGGCACCATCATCAACTCCAGGATATAGATTGTATTATTAAGGCAGATGCCGCAGTCCAGTTACTGTGGTGGGGAGTGGTGAGGCACGCTTATACCCTGAAATTTTAGGATGAAGTCCCTCTGCACCTCTTCAGAGCAGATGATAAAGATGCAACTATCTTACCCCCCGAGCTGCCGAAACACTCGTGCATGCATACATCACCTCACGGCTGGACTACGGAAATTCTCTCCTCGTCGGCCTCCCCAGTTCCTCCATTCATAGGCTGCAGGTCATCCAAAACTCTGCAGCCCGTGTACTATCCCGCACCCGCCTCCGCGACCACATAACCCCCACCCTCGCCCGTCTCCATTGGCTCCCCATCCTCCAGAGGATCGAGTTTAAGATCCTCGTCCTCACCTACAAGGCCTTACACAGCCTTGCCCCATCCTACCTAGCCGATCTACTCTCCCCCTACACGCCCACCCGGACCCTCCGTTCAACAGGACTTGGCCTGCTCCAAGCCCCCCGCCCGAACCGCCCCACCATCGGAGGCCGGGCCTTCAGTTTCTCCGCTCCCACCCTGTGGAATGCCATCCCTCAATCCCTCCGTCTCGTCTCTTCCCTTTCCTCTTTCAAGGCCGGTTTGAAGACTTTCCTCTTCGATCGTGCCTTCTGTTCCACCCCGAACTCTTCGACCTCCCCTTCGTGTTTCACCCCTTCCCAAACACTCCCCTCTCAGCTCGGGTCACACGCCTCCTGTTCAGCGCCTTGGGACGTCCTCCCGTCGTGAAAGGCGCTCTATAAATGTAAATTGGTGTTGTAATGGATAGCGTCTTATCGTGTCATCCAGACATCCAAAATCAGTTTGCAGGATTTTAATGTGAAGCGTAGTCAAAATATACAACAGAAACACTGTAATAGCGCTTTTCATGTTGGGAGGATGTTCTAGATTCCCAGCGATGTGCCCCGAACAGCCATAAGGGGACAGACCCAATTTATCTTGGTTATCGACAGCCAGGACACTGTGCTCACCACATCGATCGAGAGAAACTCGGCCCCCGTTTGGAATCATTTCCACGGCGTCTTCAATGTCCACCTGAACAGACACGGCCGGGGAACTCGGTTGAGCATCTCATCAGGATTGCGGCAACGCAGACAACGGACAACATTCCCCACGTGAATATAAATTTCAACCGGTGTCCTGGCTGGGTATCCAATTCACTATATATTCAATCACCTGTTGGCTGTTTGTGAGAAGCTTCTGAAAAACTGACACAGTCATATACTGCCCTACATGAAGTGCGCTATATAAATGCAATCTTTTATTGACTCACATTTGACGGTAATTAGAGTAAAGCATTGACTTGGTCAGTCGTACAAATGCAAGGATTTATTCGTCAAAAGTCCGTTGCTAAAGAATACACTCGTATTTACGTTGCTTGTACAAATCTTTCTTGTTTCCCCATCAGCAGCCAACGAAGATGATTCTGAGGCTGTCCCTCGGCCTCGGTGTCACACCGTGTTTACTCGAGCTGAGTTTCATCAGAAGCCCAGCAGAAGACATCCCGATCTCTGTCGAGTCGCGTCAAACGCGCGGTCAGCTTGTACGGTAAATCTTTCTTCACAGCCGGAAACGTGTCATCGATCCATCGCGTGTACCGTTGAGGAAAAGGGGGTCTCTCCAACAGGATCTCTGCAGCGTCACCCGCCGTCGATCTCGGGAGAGAGACCGTACGATCGCTCCCAGTATGAGAAGAGCGGCACACAGTCAGGATCCAGGCACCAGCGAACACATACGGGAACGAGACTGTATCAATGTGCTGAGTGTGGAAAGAGTTTCAAAACCTCTTGGAATATGAAAGTGCACAATCGGTCACACACGGGCGAGAGGCCCTATAACTGCACGGAATGCGGAAAGAGTTTCCGAAGGTCAAAGAGCCTTAAGGACCACTATCGATTGCACACAGGAGAGAGGCCGTACAGATGCGCTGATTGTGGAAAGGGTTTCATCACATCGGGGAATCTCAAGGTTCACTATCGATCGCACACAGGAGAGAGACCGTACAGTTGTGCTGAATGTCAACGGAGATTCGCTACATTAGGAAACCTGCGGATACACCAGCGATCTCACACAGGAGAGAGGCCATGTAAATGTACTGAATGTGGAAAGAATTTTACGACCTGGAGGTGTCTCCAGGTTCACTATCGATCACACACAGGGGAGAGGCCGTATAAATGCGCTGAATGTGGGAAGAATTTCGCAACATCGGGACAGCGCCAGAAACACCATCGATCACACACAGGAGAGAGGCCATACAAATGTGCTGATTGTGGAAAGAGTTTCAAATCATCGGGGGATATGACAATACATCATCGAACACACACGGGAGAGAGACCATACAAATGTGCTGAGTGTGGAAAGAGTTTCACAACCTCGGGGCATCGACAGGTACACTATCGATCACACACAAGAGAGAGGCCGTATGAATGCCCTGAGTGTGGAAAGAGATTCACAAGTACAGGACCTCTCCACGTACACTATCGATCACACACGGGAGAGAAACCATACAAGTGTGCTGAATGCGGAAAGGGTTTCTTAACATCGGGGCATCGCCAGGTCCACTATCGATCGCACACGGGAGAGAGGCCGTACAAATGCGCCGAATGTGGAAAGAGTTTCAAAACGTCAGGGGCTATAAAAGTACACCGTCTGTTACACACGAGAGAGACCATGTAAATTTGCTGAACGTGGAGTGAGGTTCACGAGGAGGCAGCACCTCCAGAGTCACCTGAGAACACACAACACTATCGGTTGTGATAATGTACGAATTGTGGGCCATGTTTTCCTTGATCCAAGCAGCAGAAAAATCACGATTCATAGAATTTTACGGCACAAAAGGAGGCCATTCGGCCCATCTAGTCTGTGCCGGCTCTTTGAAAAGAGCGATTCAATCCCACTGCCCTGCCCGCTCCCCATAGCCTAATAGACCTGTTCTCCCTAAATAAAGATCTAATTCCCTTTTAAAAGTTGTTATCGAATCAGCCTCCACCACCTTTTCAGGCAATGCATTCCAGATTCCAACAACTCGCTGAGTGAAAAAAATTCTCCTCAGCTCCCCTCTACTGCGCCTTGAAACTATTTTAAATCTGTGACCACGAGTCACAGATTCGCCCACGAGTGGAAATAGTTTTTCTCTATTTGCCCTGTCGAAACCCCTCATGATCTTATAAACCTCTATTAGGTCTCAATCCCCTCAATCTTCTCTGCTCCAGAGAGAATAACCCTAGCTTATCTAGCCTCTCCTCATAGCTGAAGTCCCTCAATCCTGGCGCCATCCTAGTAAATCTTCTTTGTACCCTTTCCAATGTCTTCGCATCCTTTCTGTAGTGTGGTGACTTCACATCAGTTCATATATATTATAGGTCAAAAGGCACCTCTCCCAGTTTATTACCAGCAGAATGGTTTGTGTTTTCTGATTTACTACAAATCAGGTTGGAGTTTTGTGGGGTGTTGTTTGAGGGATAGTGTAGTTCAGGTAAAGAGGTTTAGGTGGGCGTGAGGATGGAAAATAATGTGTGTGTTGTTGGCAGTAATGGTGGTAAGGGAGAGTCGATGAGGGTGGGATAGGGATGTGTATTTACCATACTGCTAACTGTACACTGTCAATGTTTACTGTTGGGGATATCCTCCCAACGTCAACTGCGCTAAACGAATGTACTTTTGTGTGTTTTGCAACTAACTGATATTAAAGCGATTTGACATGGTCTACATTGCCAATTTCATTCATTTTCACAGGCGAGGAATATATAAACATATGACCTTCATCCCCAAGTGGAGATTAACCTCTAGTGACTGTCTCGAGGGATACACTAGCAGGACAGATAGATTATTGCTCAAACAATATATTTATATATAGGCCAAGTCATAGATTCATAGAATTTTACGGCACAAAAGGAGGCCATTCGGCCCATCTAGTCTGTGCCGGCTCTTTGAAAAGAGCGATTCAATCCCACTGCCCTGCCCGCTCCCCATAGCCTAATAGACCTGTTCTCCCTAAATAAAGATCTAATTCCCTTTTAAAAGTTGTTATCGAATCAGCCTCCACCACCTTTTCGGGCAATGCATTCCAGATTCCAACAACTTGCTGAGTGAAACATTTCTCCTCAGCTCCCCTCTACTGCGCCTTGAAACTATTTTAAATCTGTGACCACGAGTCACAGATTCGCCCACGAGTGGAAATAGTTTTTCTCTATTTGCCCTGTCGAAACCCCTCATGATCTTATAAACCTCTATTAGGTCTCCCCTCAATCTTCTCTGCTCCAGAGAGAATAACCCTAGCCTATCTAGCCTCTCCTCATAGCTGAAGTCCCTCAATCCTGGCGCCATCCTAGTAAATCTTCGTTGTACCCTTTCCAATGCCTTCACATCCTTTCTGTAGTGTGGTGACCAGAATTGAACACAGTATTCCAGTGGGAGAAGCGATTGACTCGGGTGTAAACAACAGAGGGAGTTTGCTGCTCATATCATTGGGGTTTAATGGTGTTAGAGATTCGATTAACTGATTGAAAATTAGTTTATGGCCAACCTCCGATCAATCAGTTCATACAGAACATCTCTTTGTAAAAGCAGGTTTGTTGATTCAGATTCACCCGTTTAGGGTTGACACTAAACGACCAAGTGTACAACAGTTTAAGTCAAGCCCCGAATCGCAGTAATCATGGAGATATACTATCTCCATGGTATATGGAGGTCGGACGAAGAAAAGGGGCGAACAATGGTTTGGCTGGCGAGGGGCTGGAGTCCGTAATGGGGAGATGTGCCTCAGGCCACAGACGCAATATTCTTGTGCTTCCCTTCCAAAAGCATGGCAACATCGACACCACACACACCGTTCACGATAGGTTTCGAACCGCCAAATACCGCCAACTGAATTCGGGAGCTGGGGGAGGGGAGGGAACCGAGCAAGCTGCCTTGGGGGGGGGAAGAGTCAAAGAATCGATGCGCTCAGAAACAGTGACTGTCCATTGCCTTGTGACGTCCACCTGACGCGAAATGCTCTCGACAAGTGTCTTCTTGTTGTTGTTGTTGTTGCTTCCAGGGTGAAGGCCTGGGAACAACAACAACAGGCCCTCCTGATTGGCTCAAGCCAGCGCCTCCGCACATCGGGCGCTGCCAGCCTCAACATCCCAGGCTGTACTCTCCACCTCACGAAGCCAGTCAGGAACCTCGGCATCATGTTCGATCAAAAACATTCCTTCCTCCCCCACATCCGCGCCTTGACCGGCACCGCTTATTTCCACCTGCGCAACATTGCCAGGCTCTGCAACTATCTTACCCCCCACGCTGCCGAAACACTCGTACATCACCTCACGGCTGGACTACGGAAACTCTCTCCTCGTCGGCCTCCCCAGCTCCTCCATTCACAGGCTGCAGGTCATCCAAAACTCTGCAGCCCGTGTACTATCCCGCACCCGCCTCCGCGACCACATAACCCCCACCCTCGCCCGTCTCCACTGGCTCCCCATCCTCCAGAGGATCGAGTTCAAGATCCTCGTCCTCACCTACAAGGCCTTACACGGCCTTGCCCCGCCCTATTTAACCGATCTACTCTCCCCCTACACGCCCACCCGGACCCTCCGTTCAACAGGACTTGGCCTGCTCCAAGCCCCCCGCCCGAACCCCCCCACCATCGGAGGCCGGGCCTTCAGTTTCTCCGCTCCCACCCTATGGAATGCAATCCCTCAATCCCTCCGTCTCGTCTCTTCCCTTTCCTCTTTCAAGGCCGGTTTGAAGACTTTCCTCTGCGATCGTGCCTTTTGTTCCCCCCCCCCCCCCCCCCCGAACTCTTTTACCTCCCCTTCGTGTTTCACCCCATCCCAAACACTCCCCTCTCAGCTCGGGTCACACGCCTCCTGTGCAGCGCCTTGGGACGTCCTCCCCACGTGAAAGGCGCTCTCTAAATGTAAATTGTTGTTGTTGTTGTTGTTGTTAACCCCCTGAGTGTGGAAGTGGAAATGTAGGATGATGACCGATAGATAACAAAAACATCATTCATGCATTCGCTATAGCGCTTCACACATCTTATCTTAACGTCCCAAAGCGCTTCACTAAACATGCTCCGAAGTGAATTGACTGTATATATTTGTGGGCGACGGCAGTAATACGCACAATGACCCCCCATCATCACCTTCCCCGAAACACCGTCTTCGAGGAGAATGACATCGCTCTCCCAGTGCTGGTGGTCGAATGAAATCAATTGATCCTCACGACGCTGGCTGTTGTGTAGTGTGTAATATAATATATGTAGTTACAGCGCAATGTACGGCCGTTGACGATAATGATTGGATTCAAACATAACCACATTTTTACTGTGGTGTGGATTAGGGAACGGTGGTATGGGAATTTTTCCCGATATGGATATATCGGTTGGCTCATATCGACATATACCGATCTATCGATATTTTCGGGCTTTTCGTACTGCGCATGCGCGAGCGCGCATCGGAGTGCGCGCGCATTCCAGGTGCGCGCGCATGCGGGGCCTATCTTCTCAGGAGATAAATATCTTTCTCTCTCTGTGTCTCTCACTCTCTCCATCTCTGTGTTTTTCTGTCTGTGTGTCTCTCTCCCTCTCTCCTCTCTCACATCACCCCCCATCTCTATCTATCTGTATATTATCACATCCACCCCGTCTCTCTACCCCCCCCACCCCCCCCCGCCCGCCCCTCTCTCGCACCCCCCACCCCCGTCGTCCCTCTCCCCCCCCTCCCCCTCCAGCCGTCTCTTTCTCCCTCCCCCCCCCCAGCCGTCTCTCTCACACCCCCAGCCGTCTTTCTCCCCCCAGCTGTCTCTCTCCCCCTCTCCTCCCCCCCCCAGCCATCTCTCTCCCCCTCTCCTCCCCCCCCCAGCCATCTCTCTCCCCCTCTCCTCCCCCCCCCCCAGCCGTCTCTCTCCCCCTCTCCTCCCCCCCCCCAGCCGTCTCTCTCCCCCTCTCCTCCCCCCCCCAGCCGTCTCTCTCCCCCTCTCCTCCCCCCCCCCAGCCGTCTCTCTCCCCCTCTCCTCCCCCCCCCCAGCCATCTGTCTCCCCCTCACCCCCCCCCCCCAGCAGTCTCTCACCCCCTCACCTCCCCCTCCCCCCCCCAGCAGTCTCTCTCCCCCTCTAGAAGGGAGGGAGGGAGGGAGGGAGGGAGGGAGGGAGGGAGGGAGGGAGGGAGGGAGGGAGGGAGGGAGGGAGGGAGGGAGGGAGGGAGGGAGGGAGGGAGGGAGGGAGGGAGGGAGGGAGGGAGGGAAAATGCCGCCCGGACACCGGCATTTTGTCGTCGGCCACAAACCCGGGGAACTCGCTCAACAACAACACCTTGGAGCGGTTCCCAGGCGTCCAGGCTCCACGCTGGACGGCGTCTCAGGGAGCTTAAATACTAACACTATCTATCCTCTCCCCCTCTAGAAAATAATCCTTTTTAAATTTTTGTTACCTTGGTGAATAATTTCGCACTTCCCCACATTAAATTCCATCTGCCACCTACCTGCCCACTCCCCTAGCCTACCTATACCTTGTGGAAATTTTTTTCCCTCAACCTCAGAGCTCACTCTCCTACCTAGTAAATTTCCACATGTATGCGGATGACACCCAGTTGTACCTTTCTGCCTCATCCCTCAACCCCCAGACGATCGATGTTCTGACAGCATGTCTGTCCGACATCGAGTCGTGGACGAGGGACAACTTTTTGCAATTGAACGTGAGTAAGACCGAGGCCCTCCTGATTGGCTCAAGCCAGCGCCTCCGCACATCGGGCGCTGCCAGCCTCAACATCCCAGGCTGCACTCTCCACCTCACAAAGCCAATCAGGAACCTCGGCATCACGTTCGATCAAAAACTTTCCTTCCTCCCCCACATCCGCGCCTTGACCGGCACCGGAACAAGCTGTCACTGGAACAGCTCAGGACACCATGAATGGAGAGATCAGCCTCTGAATTGAAACAGAGGGAAGATGAGGTTGATCTTGCGTAGAGACCGTTGCTCTCTACGGATGTCAAAGAGGAGGGTCTTGAGTCGGGACTTGAAGGAGGAAACACCAGCTTTCCTCGTGTACCCCGTCCCCATGTGCCCCCAAAGTATCATTTTGCTCCATTTGCAGTTTCCGTCCGTCGCCTCTTTGAGAGCACATCAACCGTTTGAATGTTCTTCTGGTCACCATTTCCCCCATCCCACCTTCCTCGGTTCCCCCCCCAGCTCGGGTGTTCAGCTGACAGTGTTGAGCACTTTGAGTCCTGTTGTTTAAAGGGTGTCATGTCAATGCTGTCATGCTTTTGCAAAGGAAACACATCACTTGTCCGGCCTGCGAATGTCTCTCAAATAGGGAATCCAGCCCTCAGCAGCCAAATCGTTAGAACCACCCACTGATGCAGGGTGAAGCTCACTCTGCTCTTTACAGTTCGGTCCATCTCATGTCCATCTTCCTTGGCCTATATCTAAGTATACTGTTTGAGGAATAATGTATCTGTCCTGCTATATACACTTCCGGTAATTCTCTGCTTGGAGATGAAAGTTATATCTTTATATTCGTCACATGAGGAAATTAATGAACATGGCAAAGTATTCCTTTAACGTTAGTCATGGTAACTGTCGGGTTCGGAAGAAATGGGTGTTGCTTTGTGGTGTTTTCTCAATGAAACGCTCTTCAGTCACCATGGAGCTGTATGATTTTTATTCAGTACTACATCCCAGTTACAGTACAGGCACAATGCTTGATAGGTCGACCCGAGAGAGAGTTTACAAACGAAACAGCCAACTTATACACTCAGTTCGCTTTCTTTGCCCTACAGGACCCAATCAGTTAAGACAGCACAGTGCATGATATGATTGTCTTGCCCAATCAACTTGCCCAATCAACGTGCCCATATTAGGAGCGTTATCCAATGGTCACACACAATTGCTATATTTCTACATTACACAATTACCAGTTAACAGTAACATTACAGCAACAACAAAATTACATTTAACTACCATTTAATAACTCCCTTCCACCCTTAACCACAGCACACAAATCCCTCCCCACATTTTAATATCCTTCCGGCACACGACAACCTCCCTTTACCCTAATAATAGACATTAACATCCCTCACCAACATCCCACCTCTTCCCACAAGCACATATACTCTCCTCCAGCGCAACATTCACTCTCTGTCCTCCACACAGACAGTCCTACTTCGCTATTAAAAACAAAAAAATGTTGATTGATAGTTAGCTGGTGAACTGTAAACTGTTTGGTAGGAAGCCAGTACACACACCGCTGATCAGACCTCGGAAAAGTCTTCCCACAATCCGCCCATTTATACAGTCTCTCGTGTGTGTATTCCCTGGTGAACCTGGAGGTGCTGTTTCCTTTTAAATCTCACTCCACACTCTGCACATTCATATGGTCTCTCTGCTGAGTGTGATCGATGGTGCGATTTCATATCTCCTGATGTTTTGAAACTCTTTCCACATTCAGCGCATGGATATGGTCTCTCTCCTGTGTGTAATCGATGGTGTACTTTCGTTTCCCCCGCTGTTCTGAAACTCTTTCCACATTCAGCGCATGTATAAGGTCTCTCTCCTGTGTGTAATCGACAGTGCACCTGGAGATTCCGCAACGATGTGAACCTCTTTCCACATTCAGCACATTTATATGGTTTCTCTCCTGTGTGTAATCGATTGTGTGCATTCATATCGCTTGATGTTTTGAAACTCTTTCCACACTCCGCACATTTATATGGTCTCTCTCCTGTGTGTAATCGATTGTGTGCGTTCATACTGCTTGATGTTTTGAAACTCTTTCCACAGTCAGCACATGTATATGGTCTCTCTTCTGAGTGTGATCGATGGTGTGATTTCATTTCTCCTGATGTTTTGAAACTCTGTCCACATTCAATACATTTATACGGCGTCTCTCCTGTGTGTGATCGATGGTGTACATTCATATCCCTTGATGTTTTGAAACTCTTTCCACACTCAACACATTTATACGGCCTCTCTCCCGTGTGTGATCGATGGTGTACGGTCCTTTCGCTTGATCTTTTGAAACCTTTTCCACACTCAGCACATGTATATGGTCTCTCTCCTGAGTGTGATCGATGGTGTGATTTCATTTCTCCTGCTGTTTTGAAACTCTTTCCACATTCAACACATTTATATGGTTTCTCTCCCATGTGTGATCGATGGTGAATTTCCATACGTCCAGATGTTTTGAAACTCTTTCCACATTCAGCACATGTATATGGTCTCTCTCCTGTGTGTAATCGACAGTGGACCTGAAGACCCCCCAAAGTCGAGAAACTCTTTCCACATTCAGAACATTTATATGGTATCTCTCCCATGTATGATGGATGGTGAATTTTCATGTGCCCAGATGTTTTGAAACTCTTTCCACATTCAGGACATGTATATGGTCTTTCTCCTGAGTGTGATCGATAGTGGACCTGGAGACGACCCAACGTTGAGAAACTCTTTCCACATTCAGAACATTTATATGGTCTCTCTCCCGTGTGTGATCGATGGTGAATTCTCATATGCCCAGATGTTTTGAAACTCTTTCCACATTCAGGACATTTATATGGTCTCTCTCCTGTGTGTAATCGATGGTGCACTTTCATCTCCCATGATGTTTTGAAACTCTTTTCACACTCAGCACACGGATACGGTCTCTCTCCTGAGTGTGATCGTTGGTGTGATTTCATATCCCATGATGTTTTGAAACTCTTTGCACATTCAGCACATTTATATGGTCTCTCTCCCGTGTGTGATCGATGGTGAACCTGGAGATGCCCCAACCTTGTGAAACTCTTTCCACATTCAGCACATTTATATGGTCTCTCTCCTGTGTGTGATTGATGGTGTCTGTGGAGGGTTCCTGAATGTGTGAAGCTCTGCCCACATTCAGAACAATCACACATTCTCTCTCCTGAGATTGATGGCAGGTGGTCCTGTGGCGATGCTGTTTGCGACACCGCCTTTTGTTCAGCAGCACATGAGAAGGATGAACAATGATTTACAGTACAAGCTGATTGTGTGTTCGATGTGTCTCGATGGAGTTCGGGTTGTCTTCTGCTGTGCTTCTGATGAAACTCAGCTCGTGTAAACACAGTGTTGCACTGAGGCGAAGGGGGAGCTTCAGAATCATCCACTTCGGCTGCTGACGGAGAAACAAGAAAGATTTATTTAAGGAACATCCAAGTGTATCCTTCACAAATTGCTGTTGACAAATTTTGTATCTGTAAAATACCTGATAAAGTCAATGTTACAAAGTTACACTAATTACTGTTGTTAGAATTGGTGAAGAACTGGTTAAAATTAGTATAGACTGTTAAAAACAGAGAGTGGGCTAGAATGATGCCATGTGATGTTTTTGTATAACTGCTGCATAAGATAAGGGAAGTTACTACATATAGTTTGAGTTGTCAAGGTCACCATTAGAAACCGGCTAGAACAGACTGCGATAAGAAGAGCTCGATTGCGAAGAAAGGCAGAGTTGGGTGTAAAAGACAATGTGAATAAGCACGAGAGTGGCATGAGATGTTCACGTGAACACCATGTGTCCAAGAAAGGATAAAAGTGTGGAGACAAAGCAATAGAGCAGAGCGGAGACGGAAGAGAACACGAGCAGAACCCGATGGAAGAAACTGTAAACCGACAGTAAGGAAGTCGACTGGAAGGAATAGACAAGAAAAGGACTATCCCTCTTAACCTCGAGTCATGTGTGCCGGGTACTGTTGTGTATGAGGATTGTGTCTGCCCTGTAATGTAATATTGCTTGCTTTATTGCCAGCTCAATGAGTATACCTGAGTAAAAGAAACCTGGTGTAAAAGAAATCAATCAGTAGTACCTGGTCAATCGGAGGCTGGCTGTAACCTCATTTTTGACCAGAGAAATTGATATTTCACCCTGAGAAATTAATCTCTAACACTGTGAAATGGAGGGTCAATAGAAAATTGCATTTATATAGCAGTTATATGCAAGTCAGTATTTGGAACCCTGTATCTCAGCGCTCGCCTTATAATTGTGAGACCTATGTTCGAATCCAGGCAGCTCAGGGTGAAACCTTGGGCAAGTTGCCTTACTCCACATACCTGATAATAATCCGTCCCCCCCAAAAAAACACAATGATAAAAATTGAGCAGTATCAATATACGACTGTGGATTGAAAACGTGGGACGCTGCTGTGCGCAAGTGGCTGTTGTGTGTTTTGCCCATGTTTCTATGTTTAGAAACTCTGATTGATCTTTCATATACATAGGTAATTTGTTCTCTCCCTCTGTCTCCCGTATGCTTTGTTAACAGCCTTTTCTAGCTGTCCTGCCGCATACAAAACTTTACTTACATCCTTCGAAGATTTAATAAATGCTAAGAATTTTTAAAAAATAATAAATTGATCGTTTAGTTCCACTGCTGTTTGTGGGACACCGCTAGGCATGATTTGCTGCCGAGTTTTGTCCACAAATATACAGTCGATTTGCTTTACAGTATATTCTGTGAAGCGCTTTGGGACATCGAGAAGATGTGAAAAGTGAAATATCAAATAATAATATATAATCCTTGCATTTGATAACACACTTTTCACATCATATCGCCGTGTGGAAGCGCTGTACAGAATATACTGTGAAGTGAATTGACTGTATAATTGTGGGCGAAATGCCAGTGATAAATAAACGTAGACTGAACATTTAAACAATAAGCAAATACAGTGAGGTACAGATACATTGAGTGGTTACCTTTCTCTGGGGTAATCACACACTCCATGTTGCTGGGTTGTGTTTCCTCAGACATTCTCTGCTGCCTTGTGTCAGCAGCGCAAACTTATACCTGATGTGTTACCAGCCAAACATGTGGCCAAATGCAGCCCCTACAGGGAGACAATGGGGGGGTCAGGGAGACACACACTCACCTCATACCAAGACCTCTTATAGGGAGACAAGGGGTGGGTGGGGGGGGCAGGGAGACACACACTCAGAGACACACAGGCACACACACACACTCAACCTCACACCAGAACCCCCGACAGGGAGACAAGGGGGGGGGGGGGGGGTCAGGGTGCGGGGAAGGAAAGTAGGAAAGAAGGGGGGAAACGGGGGAGGGAAACGTGGTTTGGGGGTAAAGAAGTCAGGGAGCAAAAGGGGGGATAAAGGGGAGTAAGGTACGGGAGGGAGGAAAGGGGAGAAGAGGTTAGGGGGGAAAAGGAGATTAATAAACAACAACAAACAACAGAAACAGTGACAACAACAGTAACAAAGTCCAGGCCAAATAGTGATGAGCAGCTCCGGCTCGGCCTCCAGGGGCTGCAGCTTCTCAGCCATGATGGTCACACACACACATACAGCCTCACACACACACACAGCCTCACACACACATACAGCCTCACACACACACACAGCCTCACACACACATACAGCCTCACACACACACAGCCTCACACACACACACACATACAGCCTCACACACACACACAGGCTCACACACACACACAGCCTCACACACACACACACACATACAGCCTCACACATACACACAGCCATACACACACACACACACACAGCATCACACACATAGCCACACATACGCACAGCCACACACACACAGCCTCTCTCACACACACACACACAGCCTCACACACACGCAGCCTCACACACACACAAAGACACACATACACAGCATCACACACACACAGCCACAGTCACACACACACACAGTCAAACACACAGCCACACACACACAGTCAAACACACACACAGCCTCAGACACACACACAACCTCACACATGCACACAGCCACATCCACACACACAGCCTCACACACACAGCCTCTCTCACACACATACAGCCTCACACACACACACACACAGCCACACACACACAGCCGCACACACACACAGCCTCACACACACACAGCCTCACACACACACACAGCCACACACACAGCCACACACACACACAGACACAGCCTCACACACACACAGACACACACACACACAGCCTCACACACACAGCCTCTCACACACACACAGCCACACACACAGCCACACATACACACAGCCATACACACACACAGATACACACACAGCCTCTCACACACACACACACAGACACACACACACACACACAGCCACACATACAGCCTCTCACACACACAGACACACACACACAGCCACACACACACACAGAGACAGCCACACACACACACACAGCCACACACACACACACAGCTACACACACACACACAGGCACACACACACAGGCACACACACACACACACAGACACACACACACACACACACACACACAGCCACACACACACAGAGACAGCCACACACACACACAGCCACACACACACACAGCCACACACACACACAGCCATACACACACACGGCCACACACAGCCTCACACACACACAGCCTCACACACACACAGCCACACACACACACACAGACACAGCCTCACACACACACACAGCCACACACACACAGCCTCTCACACACACACGGCCACACACACACACACAGCCACACACACACACACAGCCACACACACACACACAGCCACACACACACACAGCCTCACACACACAGAGACAGCCACACAGCCACACACACAGCCACACACACACACACAGCCACACACACACACACACAGCCACACACACACACACAGCCACACACACACACACAGCCACACACACACACAGCCACACACACACACACAGCCACACACACACAGCCACACACACACAGCCACACACAGCCACACATACACACACACACAGACACACACAGCCACACACAGACAGCCACACACAGACACACACACACAGCCACACACACACACAGCCACACACACACAGCCACACACACAGACTCTCTCTCTCCCTGTGTCTCACCTTCTCCTCTGCGTCTCCTCAACCTGGGGGCCCCTCGGCACGTGACTTTCCGACGCACGTTGATGACGCAATTTCCTGGCGCGCACATTGTCTCCTTGGTAACCGGTGATTGACAGGAGAGAGAGAGAGACAAACCCATGTTTCCCTGGTAACCAGTGATTGACAGGAGAGAGAGAGAGAGAGACAAACCCATGTTTCCCTGGTAACCAGTGATTGACAGGGGAGAGAGAGAGACCCATGTTTCCCTGGTAACCAGTGATTGACAGGAGAGAGAGAGACTCATGTTTCCCTGGTAACCAGTGATTGACAGGAGAGAGAGAGAGAGACAAACCCATGTTTCCCTGATAACCAGTGATTGACAGGAGAGAGAGAGAGAGACCCATGTTTCCCTGGTAACCAGTGATTGACAGGAGAGAGAGAGAGAGACCCGCGTTTCCCTGGTAACCAGTGATTGACAGGAGAGGGAGAGAGACCCATGTTTCCCTGGTAACCAGTGATTGACAGGAGAGAGAGACACACCTACACGCCCACCCCATGTTAATCACTGATATAATCCTATGTTGAGTGAGGGCCGTGTGTTGTTTGGTATTGTTAACACTGTTAATGTTATTGTTGTCTTTGTTACTGTTAATTATCTTTTTGTATTCGGGTTAAATTATGACATTTGTATATTATATTATTGTTATGTATTGTTGTAGATTCACTAGGTTAGTTCCTGGGATGAGGGGACTGACCTACGATGATAGGTTGAATAACCTAGGGCTGTATTCCCTTGAGTACAGAAGAATTAGGGGGGATCTTATTGAAACATATAAGATTCTCAAAGGGCTAGATAAAGTAGACACTGAGGGAGTGTTTCCCCTGGTAGGAGAATCTATAACCAGGGGTCACAGTCTTAACATTAAGGGCCAGCCTTTTAGAACAGAGTTGAGGAAACATTTCTTCACTCAGAGGGTAGTGATTTTATGGAATTCTCTACCCCAGAAGGCTGTAGATGCTCAGTCCTTGAACATTTTCAAGGCTGAGACTGATAGATTTTTGAAAAATAGAGGGATTATCGGATATGGGGATAGGGCAGGTAATTAGTTAGGTGAGAAGATCAGCCATGATCTTATTGTATGGCGGAGCAGGCTCGAGGGGCTGAATGGCCTACTCCTGCTTCTAATTCTTATGTTCTTATGTTATATTGTGTTATCATTGTATCATATATTGTTATTACTAGATTATTATACAACAACAACAACTTAGATTTATATAGCGCCCTCCACACCGGACGGCGTCTCAAAGCGCTTCACAGTAACGGATCCCGGGTCTGAGCCAGGGGCAGGGTTAGAATGGTGACCACAGGCGCGGTCGAAGACAAAGGTCTTCAGCTGTGACCTGAAACTGGTAAGTGATAGGGCGAGACGAGGGAGTGAGGAAGGGAGTTCCAGAGCCTCGGGGCGTAGTGGTTGAAGGCACGGCCGCCGAGGGTGGAGAGGAGGACTTGGGGGACATGGAGGAGGCCAGACCCAGAGGAACGAAGGCAGCGGGTGCTGGGTTGGGAGGAGAGGAGATCAGAGAGATAGGGGGGTGCGGAGGAGTGGAGGGATTTGAAAACCAGGGTGAGGATCTTGAAGTCGATCCTCTCTGGGATAGGGAGCCAGTGAAGTCTGGCGAGGATTGGGGTAATGGAGGAGCGAAGCTTAGAGCAGGTGACAATGTGGGCGGCAGAGTTTTGGATAAGCTGGATTTTGTGGATTGTGGTGGAGGGGGGATCATTGCAATAGTCCAACCGAGAGGTGACAAAGGCCTGGACCAGGGTTTCAGAGGCTTTTGGGGTAAGGTATTGCTGGAGACGGGCGATCCGTCGGAGGTGGTAGAAGGCAGTGCTGGTGACGAACTGGATGTGGGAGAGGAAGGACAGTTGGGGGTTGAACCTGACACCTGGGTTGCGCACAGGTTCGGAGAGATTTAGGGTCAGGCCGGGAAGGTGGAGGAGGTGAGAGCCGTGCGAATGGAGACTTTGACGAGAGCCAAGGAGTATGGCCTCTGTCTTGTCGACATTCCCCAAGCCAGCTTGCTCGGTTCCCTCGCCCAGCTCCTGTATTCAGCTGGCAGTATATAGTAGTTGAAACCTGATGTAAACAGGGTGTTGTGTCGATGTTCTAATGCTTCTGGAAGGTATAACGCCTGCAGACGTCTCTCGTTTATGGATTTCAGCCCTCGCCAGTCAAACCGGTAGACTTCCACTGAGGTCATCAAGCTCCCTTTGCTCTTTACACCCGAGTCAATGCTTCCTTGGCCTACATCTAAGTATATTGTTTGTGAAATAATGTATCTGCCCTGCTATATATCCCTCTATGCAGTCACTTCAGGTTCACCTTTACTTGGGGATGAAGGCTTTATCTTTATATTCCTCACACGAGGAAACCAATGAAAATGGCCATGTATTTCATGTCAACGGCTTTAATATTAGTTATGGTAACATTACAAAAACCACAGTACATTTGGTTGGCGCATTTAATGTCGGGAGGATGTTCCTTGATAGTAGACTGTCAGTCGATGGTATTAGATCAAGTGGATCTCTGCACCGTATCTATCAAACTATCAATATAATCTTTCTCAAAGCAGCATCTGCTGTGGTTTGAAAGGGAGAGCTTTAAAGTACTAACAGCATCTCCGAGCATTTGTGATTTTTCTGCTGACCAGCCCATGCAAAAGTCTTCCCACATTCAGCACAGTTGTACGGCCTCTCTCCCGTGTGTGATCGACGGTGAGCCTGGAGATTGCCCGAACTCGTGAAACTCTTTCCACATTCAGCGCATTCAAATGGCCTCTCTCCTGTGTGCGATCGATAGTGAACCTGGAGATACCCTGACTTTGTGAAACTCTTGCCGCATTCGGCACATTTGTACGGTCTCTCTCCCGTGTGTGATTGATGGTGTACTTTCACATCGCTTGATGTCTTAAAACTCTTTCCACATTCGGCGCATTCATATGGTCTCTCGCCCGTGTGTGATCGATAGTGAACCTGGAGATGCCATGACCTTGTGAAACTCTTGCCACATTCAGCACATTTGTATGGTCTCTCTCCAGTGTGTGATTGATAATGCACTTTCACATCGCCCGATGTCTTAAAACTCTTTCCACATTCGGCGCATTTATACGGCCTCTCTCCTGTGTGTGATTGATAGTGAACCTGGAAATTGCTCGACCTTGTGAAACTCTTTCCACATTCAGGACATTTGTACGGTCTCTCTCCTGTGTGTGATCGACGGTGAGCCTGGAAATTCCCCGAACTTGTGAAACTCTTTCCACATTCGGCGCATTCATACGGTCTCTCTCCCGTGTGTGATCGATAGTGAATCTGGAGATGTCCCGACCTTGTGAAACTCTTCCCACATTCAGTGCATTTATACGACCTCTCTCCTGTGTGTGATCGATAGTGAGCCTGGAGACAACTCGATGTTGTAAAACTCTTTCCACATTCAGCGCATGTATACGGTCTCTCTCCTGCGTGTGATCGCTGGTGGCTGTGGAGGGCTCCTGAATGTGTGAAGCTCTGCCCACATTGGGAACAACTATACAGTCTCTCTCCTGAGATCGCCCGCTGTTGACCCTGTAGAGATAAAGTTTCTAACAACCTCCTCTCATCAGCAGCACACGTCTTGGATCCGTGACTTATTGCCTGTTGGGAATCAAGATTCACCGTGGAAGCTGGGCGTGTGGTCGATGTGTCTCTACTGTGTTTCTGTTGAAACTCGGCTCGAGCAAACACCACGTTACACTGAGGCCAAGGAGGAGGCTCAGATTGATCCACTTCAGCCGCTGATGGAGAAACAAGAAAGATTTGTATCAGGAAACTAAGTGTGTATTCATCGGGAAATCCTATTGGGAAGATCAGGGTGAAACCTTGGGCAAGTTTCCTTACTCCACGCGCCTGATAATAATCCGTCCACAATAAACATACAGTAATAAAAATTGGTCTTTTGCCATCCACGACTGTTTGTGGAACTGGCTCCTGCATTTTGCCAACACATATACAGTCAATTCACTATATTCCATGAGGAGCTTTGAGACATCGATATTATGTGAAACGTGCTAATTTGGTGTTAAAAGGGGTTAATTGCAAGGATTATTTTTTGTCGCTGTCAGTTTTTGTCAGCAGCTTCTCTCAAACTGCCATGAGGTGATTGAATAGTTATTGAAGCGAATGCCTTGGTCAGGACACTGGGCGCCATGTGGGCAATGTGTTCCAGTGTCTGAGTTGCCGCACTTCTCATGAAGTTGTGAAGCAAGTCTGTTCAGGTGGACGTTAAAGATACCATGGAATAATCCCATAACAGAGGCAGGTTTCTCTCTCTTGCTCTTACCACAGTGTGCTGGATGTCAGTAACCAAGATACGTTTGGTCTGTTACTGGATGGCTGTTTGGGGGACATCACTGTGGGATCTAGAACGTACTCCCAACATGAACAGTGCTATACAATGTTTTTGTTTGTGTGTTTTTACTGCACTTCACAGTGAAATACTGCAAACTGCTTCAGGATGTCTTGATGGCATGGTAGGCCGCCATCCATTCTAACAGTGGCATCTTCATCATCTGTTCTGTAGAGGCACAAAGGGATTTCACACGAAAAGTTCGGGGTCTATGACAAAGCAGCTTTGCTTGCCCCACCCCTCACAATCTCCTTATTCTCCTGTCTGTCTATCTATGATTCATACAAACACTCTTAAATGCCGTCGTAATTGTCTTTCCAAACAACAGCCATGATTCCGTCACCAGACTTTCACTCCCGACACTGCTCTCCTGAGTCCCCATCCATACCCACCCACCCGTATACCAGTAGGTGGGCTCACTAACCCCGTTGACTCTCTGATCACCGGCTCCTCGTCTTAATGAGCGCATTTGGTTGCTGTTGCTGAACAGACCTGCCAACGGCCACCTCTGTAACCCACACACTATTGAAGCCAGGACACTGGGGAACGAGAATGTCAGTCAATCACATTGTCGATCAATCACCGTAATCACATTGTCCACAATGTGGGGCAAGAGGGGGCAGGGTCTTGAATCTGCAACTTCCTGACTTGGGGGGTAAACTGCAACGATGACGTCTGTCCAATTCTACACTGGACCATTTTACGATTAGAAACTCTGATTGGTTTATCACTTACACAGGGAATCATTGTCACCAAGATCCCTGTCCTCGGTGTAGTTTCTTCTCTCCCTCTTTCTCAAATGGTATCTGCTGCTCCCAGCCTCTGCTCCAGTCAACTCATCGGAGCCCAAACCCTTTGCAGTTCTGGTCCCTGTGGGGCAAATTGACTTTTAACAAAAAAAAAGGTAGAATCGGAAAACGTGACGCACACAGAGAAGTGAAAGCACCAACAGCTTTAGGCTGAGAGACTTTAGAGTTTTGTAGATATTCAATAAAACGATTCCGAAGCAAATCGGTTCCGCGCATTGTACAAAATAACCCGTGCTTGGGTCCTACAAAACCTTTGGTAAAATTCCGCACTCCACAGGCCTCTGTTTACATGGGAGTGAGTAAGAACCTAGTTGATAAGATTCGCAAAGTCAATAATACTTCTCAAAAAAAAATCAGTTGTTGTTCACTTTTTGGGATATTCTGCAAAGCACTTGAAGACAGATCGAGAAGATGTGGAAAGTGCTGTACCAAACGCAAAGAACCCTCCAGAACCCACCCTCCCCAAATACCTACCCACACACTGCTGTTATTAAACTTCCAGGCAATGCGTCCCAGATTCGAACAACTGACTGCATGAAGATAATCTCTGTCCAGTCTCTTTGTAACCTTCTCTGCTCCAACGAGAATATTCCTAGACTCTCTAGCCTTTCCTCATAACCGAAGGCCGCCATTCCTGGCAACATCCTGGTAAATTTCCTCTGCCCCCCTTCCAAGGCCTTGCCATCCTTCCTAAATTGTGGTGTCCACAATCGAAACTCAGAACTCTAGCTGAGGCCTCAGCAAAGTTTTATACAGGTTAATCATAACCTCCTGACTTTTGCCCCTATTTATAAAGCCTAGTATCCCGCATGCTTTAATGACAGCCTTCTCTACCACTCCCACCACCTTCAAATGTTTACTTACATCCATCAAAAGTTTTACTGACAACAATCACTGAAGTAAAAAACGGTGATTTTATTCCCCAGCGATTTTTTGTGGCTGCTCGTCACAATTTGCTGCCGTGGTTCGCCCACAAATACACAGTCAATTTGATTTGCAATATATTGTGTGATGCGTTTTGAAACATTTAGAAGACGTGGAAGTGATACTTCAAAAGCAAGTCTTGTTTCAAGCTTCAGAAGGCATCTGTGCAGTTCTGCACTGGACCATTTTATGTTTAGAAACTCTTTCACATACATAGGTAATCATCTTCACGACGATCCTTTTCCTCAGTGTAATTTCTTCTCTCCCCCTGTCTCAAATCGTACCCCGTATGCTTTGTTAACAGTGTTTTCTAGCTGTCCTGCCTCATACAAAGGTTTACTTACTTCCTTCGAAGATTGACTTACAATAATTGCTATGTAAAAAAAAATGGACCATTTGATTCCACTGCTGTTTGTGGGACACCGCTAGGCATGATTTGCTGCCGAGTTTTGTCCATAAATATGCTGTCAATTTGCTTCACGGTATATTCTGTGAAGTGCTTTGAGACATTTAGAAGACGTGAAATGTGAAATGTGAAATAATAATACAGTATATACAATCCTTGCGTTTGGTAACTCACTTTTCACGTCGTATCGACGTGTCGAAGCACTTTACAGAATATACTGTAACATTGTAAAGCAAATTGACTGTATAATTGTGGACGAGTTATACAAGTTATAAACCAAAGTAGGCTGAACATTTAAGTAATAAGTAAATACAGTGAGGTACAGATACATTGAGTGGTTACCTTTCCCTGGGGTAATCACACATTCCATATCGCTGGCTTGCGTTTCCTCAGATATTCTCTACTGTCTTGTGATAGCAACACAATCATATGGTATGTTACCAGCCAAACCTATGGCAAAATGTACAGGGAGACAATTGGGGGGGGGGTCAGGGAGACACACACACAGACACACTCATCCTCAAACATGACCAGCTATATGGAAGACAAGGGTAGGGGGGGGATTCAGGGAAACACACACACACACACACACACTCACACTAGAACCCGCTACAGGGAAGACAAGGGGGAGTCAGGGAGACACACACACTCACACTAGGATCTCATATAGGGAGACAATGGGGTGGGGGGTCAGGGAGACACAGGCACTCTCACAGAAACGCACAGCACACACACACACACACACACAGCCTCACACACACACACACACACACATACAGCCACACACACACACACACAGCCTCACACACACACAGCCACACACACACTCACTCACACACACACACACACACTCACTCACACACACACACACACACAGCCACACACACACACACTCACTCACACACAATAACACACACACAGCCTCACACACACAGCCACACACACAGCCACACACACTAACACAGACTCTCTCACCTTCTCTCTCTCTCTCTCTCTCTCCCCGTCTGTCTCCCTGTATCTCAGGCTGTGCTCGTCTGTGTCTCTGCCGCCGCCATCAGGGACACTGAGCACGTGACTTGCTGACGCAAGTTGATGACGTTGTTTGCCTGCGCGAACGATGTCTCCCTGGTAACCAGTGATTGACAGGAGAGAGAGACACCCACGTTTCCCTGGTAACCAGTGATTGACAGGAGAGAGAGAGACACCCACGTTTCCCTGGTAACCAGTGATTGACAAGAGAGAGAGACGCCCACGTTTCCCTGGTAACCAGTGATTGACAAGAGAGAGAGACGCCCACGTTTCCCTGGTAACCAGTGATTGACAGGAGATGGAGTCACACCGACACGCCCACCCCAGGTCATTGTTCAGTATTATTATCCCTGTTAATATGATCGTTGTCTTTATTGCTGTTATTATCTTATCATTATATTGGTCTGGAATTATTCCATTTGTATATTACATTATTGTTATATTATTATGTTATCATTGTATTTAAAGCTCATGCTTTCGAAGCACATCAACTCTTTGACTGTGCTTCTTCCGGTCACCATTTCCCCCATCCCACCTTCCTCGGTTCCCTCGCTCAGCTCAGGTGTTCGGCTGACAGTGTCGAGCGCTTGTGAGTCCTGATGTGTAAAAAGCCTATCACATGAACGTTGTCGTGCTTTTGCAAGGCAAACGCACTGGTTATATGGCCTAAGGATGTCTCTAAAATAGGGAATCCAGTCTTCGGCAGCCAAATCGTTGGAACCCCCCCACTGATGCAGGGTCAAGTTCACTCAGCCCTTGCAAAGTGTGCAACTCCCTTGGCCGATATCTAAGAAAACTGTTTGAGGAATAATGTATCTGTCCTACTATACATCCCTCCGTACAGTCACCTCAGGTTATTCTCTGCTTGGAGATCAAAGTTATATCTTCATATTCATCACGAGTAAATAAATGAAAATGGCATGTCGATGGCTTTAATATTAGTCATGGTAACATTAGAGCAACAACAAAATACATTTAGCTACCATTTAATAACTCTCCCTTCCACCCTTAACCGCAGCACACAAATTATTATCCCTCCCCACATTTTAATCTCCTTCCCCCACACACGATAAACCCCCCCTTCCGCTGAAATACAAATCCATCACCAACACCCCACCTCTTCCCACAAGAACATAGATTTCCCTCCCGCAACAATCACCCACGGTCCTCCACACAGACAGTCCAACTTCGCCGCCAATAACAAAACATGTTGATTGACATTAAGCTGGTAAACTGGTGGGTAAGAAGCCAGTACACACACCCCATTCTGCTGTAATGAACTCGGAGAGGTGCGTTTTGACCTACAATCTATAATGAAGTGACGTGAGCCGTGGTAATGGAATCGGAACTGGTGTCAGTGGGACACACTGGCACTCATATCTCACCGAACTATTCTGTTACGCTGTCCAGCAGGTGCTAACCTGAGAGATGCACAGCAGCCAGTTGTGCGCAAGGAACTGTGCGAAAACCCAAGTTCACGATAGAAGAGGACAAACTATCATATCGGCGACTTAACTGTGAGTCAATGGTGTTGGATCAAAGGGCTCTTTGCAAGGAATGTATCAAATTATTATTAGATTCATAGTTTCACAGAATTTTACGGCACAAAAGGAGGCCATTCGGCCCATCTAGTCTGTGCCGGCTCTTTGAAAAGAGCGATTCAATCCCACTGCCCTGCCCACTCCCCATAGCCTAATAGACCTGTTCTCCCTAAATAAAGATCTAATTCCCTTTTAAAAGTTGTTATCGAATCAGCCTCCACCACCTTTTCACGCAATGCATTCCAGATTCCAACAACTCGCTGAGTGAAAACATTTCTCCTCAGCTCCCCTCTACTTTGCCTTGAAACTATTTTAAATCTGTGACCACGAGTCACAGATTCGCCCACGAGTGGAAATAGTTTTTCTCTATTTGCCCTGTCGAAACCCCTCATGATCTTATAAACCTCTATTAGGTCTCCCCTCAATCTTCTCTGCTCCAGAGAGAATAACCCTAGCCTATCTAGCCTCTCCTCATAGCTGAAGTCCCTCAATCCTGGCACCATCCTAGTAAATCTTCTTTGTACCATTTCCAATGTCTTCACATCCTTTCTGTAGTGTGGTGACCAGAATTGAACACAGTATTCCAGCTGAGGCCTCACCAAAGTCTTATAGAGGTTAGTCAGCACTTCCTGACTTTTGTACTCTATACCCCTATTTATAAAGCCTAGTATCCCATATGCCTTCTTAACAGCCTTGTCTACCTGTCCTGCCACCTTCAACGAGTCACTAACGCAAATCCCCAGGTCTCTCTGTTCCTTCACACCATTTAAAATTGTACTATCTAGCCTATATTGCCTCCCTTCATTTCTTCTCCCAAAATGCATCACCTCACACTTCTCTGCTCTATTGTTATTGTATTTCCTCAGTGCAGCATTTTGGGCTTTGAAATGTATCTCTCCTGGAAAGCTTTCAAGTAGGAAAGGCATCTTTCAGAGCATCTGTTATTTCTCTGCCGATCAGACCTCGCAAAAGTCTGCCCACAATCTGCCCATTCAAACAGTCTCTATGTGTGTATTCCCCGGTGACTCTGCAGGTGCTGTTTCCTTTTGAATCTCACTCCACACTCAACGCATTCATATGGTCTCTCTCCTGAGTGTGATCGATGGTGCGATTTCATTTCCGCCGCTGTTTTGAAACTCTTTCCACACTCGGCGCACGGATATGGCCTCTCTCCCGTGTGTGATCGATGGTGTACTTTCATTTCCCCCGCTGTTCTGAAACTCTTTCCACATTCAGCACACGTATAAGGTCTCTCTCCCGTGTGTAATAGATAGTGGATGTGGAGCTGCCCCAAAGTTGAGAAACCATCTCGACATTCAGAGCATTTATACGGTCTCTCTCCTGTGTGTGATCGACAGTGGACCTGGAGATGACCCGACCGTCTAAAACTCTTTCCACATTCGGCACATTTATATGGTCTCTCTCCTGTGTGTGACTGATAGTGTGCATTGAGAGTGTATGACCTCATGAAACTCAGTCCACATTCAGAACATGTATACGGCCTCTCTCCTGTGTGTGATCGACAGTGCACCTGGAGTTGCCCTGACGATGTGAAACTCTTTCCACACTCAGCACATTTGTATGGCTTCTCTCCCGTGTGCAATCGATGGTGTATGTTCATATCGCTTGATGTTTTGAAACTCTTCCCACATTCAGCACACGTATACGGCCTCTCTCCCGTGTGTGATCGATGATGAACCCGGAGATGCCCCGGCCTTGTAAACCTCTTTGCACATTCAGCGCATTTATATGGTCTCTCTCCTGCGTGTGATCGCTGATGGATCTGGAGTCCTCCTGGTGTTCTGAATGTCTCTCCACGTTCAGCACACTTATACGGTCTCTCTCCTGTGTGTGATCGCTGGTGTCTGCGGAGGGCTCCTGAACGTGTGAAGCTCTTCCCACATTGAGAACAATCATACAGTCTCTCTCCTGAGATCGATGGCAGGTGAACCTGCGGAGATCCTCTCTGAGAGACGCAGTTTTCTTCATCAGCGCACGTGATGGATCCATGATATGTTTCCGGCTGCGGAAAAAGATTTAGTGTAACAGCTGGTTGTGTGTTTGATGTGTCTCTACGGGGCTCGGGATGTATTCTGCTGTGTTTCCGATGACACTCAGTTTGAGTAAACACAGGGTTACACTGAGGCCGAGGGACAGCCTCAGAATCATCTCCTTTGGCCGCTGATGGGAAACAAGAAAGATCTGTACAAGAGACGCACATGTGAGTGTATTCTTTAGCAAATGCTGTTTGACCAATAAATTCAACCAAGTTCCCCGGCCGTGTCTGTTCAGGTGGACATTGAAGACACCGCGGAAATGATTCCAAACGGGGGCCGCGTTTCTCTCTATCGATCTCACCACAGTGTCCTGGCTGTCGGTAACCAAGATAAATTGGGTCTGTCCCCTTATGGCTGTTTGGGGCACATCCCTCCCAGCATGACAACATGAACAGTGTTTACAATGTTTTTGTTTGTGTGTACTACACTTCAGAGTAAAATTCCGCAAAGTGCTTCAGGATGTCTTGATGACTTGATAAGGTGCCATCCATTGCAACAGTCGCATCAATATCATCTGTCTGAAGAGGCACAGAGCGACTTCATCTTAAAAGCTCAGGGTCTATGGCAAGGCAGCTTTGAATGCCTCAACACCCCCCCACCCCCCCCTATAGAATCATAGAATCATAGAATTTTACGGCACAAAAGGAGGCCATTCGGCCCATCTAGTCTGTGTCGGCTCTTTGAAAAGAGCGATTCAATCCCACTGCCCTGCCCGCTCCCCATAGCCTAATAGACCCGTTCTCCCTAAATATAGATCTAATTCCCTTTTAAAAGTTGTTATCAAATCAGCCTCCACCACCTTTTCAGGCAATGCATTCCAGATTCGAACAACTCGCTGAGTGAAAAAATTTCTCTTCAGCTCCCCTCTACTGCGCCTTGAAACTATTTTAAATCTGTGACCACGAGTCACAGATTCGCCCACGAGTGGAAATAGTTTTTCTCTATTTGCCCTGTCGAAACCCCTCATGATCTTATAAACCTCTATTAGGTCTCCCCTCAATCTTCTCTGCTCCAGAGAGAATAACCCTAGCCTATCTAGCCTCTCCTCATAGCTGAAGTCCCTCAATCCTGGCACCATCCTAGTAAATCTTCGTTGTACCCTTTCCAATGCCTTCACATCCTTTCTGTAGTGTGGTGACCAGAATTGAACACAGTATTCCAGCTGAGGCCTCACCAAAGTCCAATAGGCACAGTAAGTTGACTGCGGCATCTGCCTTAATAAAACAGTCTATGTCCTGGAGGCAATGACCGAGCTTTACATTGATCAGACCAGAGCAGCCGGTCAGCGCCAGCCTCGTGCGGAGTCATGGCTAGGAGTGTGTAGGAGCTCCCTACAGTGGTGGCCATTTTGAGACATCTCACCTGAACCAACCAATGGTCAATATCCACTGTGCGATCTCTCTTTCCAGGGCCATTTTCCAAACTCACCAAATAAATATTTCCTCGGCATGTTCCACATGAACATCTCCCGACTCTCCTGTCTGTCTCTCTCTAATTCCTATCAACTCTCTTCAATGACGCCATCGTTGACTTTCCAATCAACAGCCATGTTCCCGTCCCCAGACTTTGACTCCCTGCTCTGCTCTCCTCAGGCCCCACCAGTGAGCGAGCGGCTGACTAACCCCGTTGACTCTCTGATCACCTGCTCTTTGTCTCAATGAGCGCATTTGATTGATGTGGCTGAACAGAGCTGCCATCCCCTACCTCAGTACCAGACACTCGATTGAAGCCAATTGTCCTGCAATCACATTGTCCACAATGTGGGGCTAGAGGGGGCAGGGTCTTGAATCCACAACATCCTGACTTGGGAGGTCAAAGTGCTACGAGAACATCTGCCCAATTCTACACTGAGCCATTTTATGATCAGAAACTCTGATTGGTTTATCACTTACACAGGTAATCGTCGTCACCAAGATCCTTTTCCTCGGTGTAGTTTCTTCTCTCCCTCTTTCTCAAATGGTATCTGCTGCCCCCGGCCTCTGCTCCAGTTGATTGACTGTGTTTGGAGCTCAAACCCTTTGCAGTCTTGAGCCCTGTGGAGTAAATCGATAACAAGAGCAGAATTGGAAAACGTGACGTACACAGAGAACTGAAAGCACGAACAGCTTCAGGCTGAGAGACTTTAGAGTTTTTTAGACAGTAAATAAAATTGTTCCTTAGCAAATTGTTTAGTACCTTGCACAAGAGAACCCGGACTTGATTCCCAGATAGAGAAAACCTTACACAAGTGTCCTCACTCCACAGGCCCCTGTTTACATGGCAGTCAATATCAACCGGCTTGATAGATTTCCAAAGCCAATAATACTTCTAAAAAACAAATGTGGTTGTTGTTGTTGGCTGCCATGATTCGACAGTAAACTATACAGTCCATTCACTTTTGGGTATATTCTGCAAAGCACTTTAAGACATTCAGAATATGTGAAAAGTGATATACCAAATGCAAGGAATATCATTATTATAAAGTATTACTATATGAATAACACATGAAGCACAAACGTGCAGTACAATCCAAATTAACTCCGTACGTCAATATCCAATAAACCCTGTAGCTCTGCTGTTAGTGCACTCACATTATAAACGAGAAACCTGGTTACATTTCTGTCCGTTTCCTCACTCCACACCCTAATAATAATAGAATTATAGAATCATAGAATTTTACAGCTGAACTGAGGCATAGTGACACTTTTGAGTCTGTGCCGGCTCTTTGAAAAGAACTATTCAATGTCAATCTGACTCCCCGGATTTCTCCCGATAACCCCACAAAACCTGTCCTCCCCAAATAACTACCCAGCGCGTGTTGTTGTCAAATCGGCCTCCCACACCCTTTCAGGCCATTCATTCCAGATTCGAACAACTCGCTGCGTTAAAAAACCCTCTATCAGGTCTCCACGTAACATTCTCTGCTCCGAGGAGAATAATCCTAGACTTTCTGGAGTTTTCTCATAACCAAAGTCCCTCAATCCTGCTAACATCCCAGTGGATTTCCTCCGCACCCTTTCCAAGGCCTTAACATCCTTCCTAAAGTATGGTGCCTAGAATCGAAACACAGCACTCTGGCTGACGCCTAAACCATGTTTTATGCAGGTTAATTAAAGCTTCCTGACCTTTGTACTCAATGCCACTATTTATAAAGTGTAGTATCCCGTGTGCTTTTTTAACAGCCTTATCATAGAATCATAGAATTTTACGGCACAAAAGGAGGCCATTCGGCCCATCTAGTCTGTGCCGGCTCTTTGAAAAGAGCAACTCAATCCCACTGCTCAGCTCTCTCCCCATAACCTAACAGACCCGTTCGCCCTAAATAAAGATCTCATTCTCTTTTAAAAGCTGTTATCGAGCTGTCCTGCCACATACAAAGGTTTACTTTCATCCTTCGAAGATTTACTTACGATAATTGCTATATTCAAAACATTGATCGTTTCATTCCACGGCTGTTTGTGGGACACCGCTAGGCACCATTTGCTGCCGAGTTTTGTCCACAAATATACAGTCAATTTGCTTTACAGTATATTCTGTGAAGCGTTTCGAGACATCGAGAAGACGTGAAAAGTGAAACCTCAAATAATATACACAATCCTTGCGTTTGATATAAGGCATTTCACACCAGATCGACATGTCAAAGCGCGTTACAGAATATACTGTAAAGTGAATTGACTGTGTAATTGTGGGCGGAATGCAAGTGATGCGTGGGCAAGTTAGAAATGAATGTAGACTGAACATTTAAACAATAAGCAAATACAGTGAGGTACAGAGACATTGAGTGGTTACCTTTCTCTTGGGTAATCACACACTCCATGTCGCTGGGTTGGGTTTGCTCAGACATTCTCTGCTGCCTTGTGTTAACAGCGCAAACTTACACCTGATGTGTTACCAGCCAAACATGTGGCCAAATGCAGCCCCTACAGGGAGACAATGGGGGGTCAGGGAGACACACACGCAGCCACACACTCACAAAGACACACACACAGCCACATGCACACACTGCCATACAGGTCCTCCAATAGGGGAAGGGGGTCATCGAGACACAAACACACACACAGCCACACTCATCCTCACACTTGGCCCTCCTATAGAAGTCGGGGGGTCAGGGAGACACACATCACATATAGACAGACACACACACACACACACAGACAGACACACACAGACAGACACACAGACACAGACGCAGACACACAGACAGACACACACAGACAGACACACACAGACAGACACACACACACACAGACACACACAGACAGACACACACACACAGACACACACACACAGACAGACACACACACAGACACACACACACAGATACAGACACACACACACAGACACACACACAGATACACACAGACAGACACACAGACACACAGATACACAGACACACACACACAGACACACACACACACACACAGACACACACACACAGATACAGACACACACACACAGACACACACACAGATACACACAGACAGACACACAGACACACACAGATACACACAGACACACACACACAGACACACACAGACTCTCTCTCTCTCTCTCACCTTCTTTCACTCTCTCTCTCTCTCTCTCTCATTGTCTCCCGCCTTCTCTCTCTCTCTCTCTCCCCGTCTGTCTCTCTCTCTCCCTGTGTCTGCTCTCTCACCTTCTCCTCTGTGTCTCTCTCCCGCCACCATCAGGGACACTGAACACGTGACTTGCCGACGCGCATTGAAGACGCGGTTTTCCTGCGCGAACCATGTTTCCCTGGTAACCAGTGATTGACAGGAGAGAGAGAGACCCGCGTTTCCATGGTAACCAGTGATTGACAGGAGAGAGAGAGAGAGACCCGCGTTTCCATGGTAACCAGTGATTGACAGGAGAGAGAGAGAGAGAGAGAGAGAGAGACCCGCGTTTCCTTGGTAACCAGTGATTGACGAGAGAGAGACAGAGAGAGAGAGAGACCCGCGTTTCCTTGGTAACCAGTGATTGACGAGAGAGAGACAGAGAGAGAGAGAGACCCGCGTTTCCTTGGTAACCAGTGATTGACGAGAGAGAGACAGAGACAGAGAGAGAGAGACCCGCGTTTCCTTGGTAACCAGTGATTGACGAGAGAGAGACAGAGACAGAGAGAGAGAGACCCGCGTTTCCTTGGTAACCAGTGATTGACAGGAGAGAGAGAGAGAGAGACCCGCGTTTCCCTGGTAACCAGTGATTGACGAGAGAGAGAGAGAGAGAGACCCGCGTTTCCCTGGTAACCAGTGATTGACAGGAGAGAGAGAGAGAGAGAGACCCGCGTTTCCTTGGTAACCAGTGATTGACAGGAGACAGAGAGAGAGAGACCCGCGTTTCCCTGGTAACCAGTGATTGACGAGAGAGCGAGAGAGAGACCCGCGTTTCCCTGGTAACCAGTGATTGACGAGAGAGAGAGAGAGAGAGAGAGAGACAGAGACCCGCGTTTCCCTGGTAACCAGTGATTGACAGGAGATTCATAGATTCATAGATGGAGACACACACACACACACACACCGACACAGTCAGGTAGGGATCAGAGCAGGGTGGGGGGGCGGGGGATTGGGGCAGGATGAAGAAGAGTAGGAGAATTATATATTTGTGGGCGAAACGTGGCAGCCAAATTGCGCACAGCAGCGTCACCGCAAACTGTCATGGAAGTGGGATTAGGGGAAAAAGGGAGGGAAAGATGGCCAGGGGAGGGGTCGGGGCAGGGGGAAGGAGAGCAGGAAAGCCGACTGTATATTGTGGGTGAAGCCAGGCTGACACTCCAGGCCATCACAGGGGGGATTGAGATGTCAGACCCTATCTCAGTCTCTCTCTCACACTGTCTATCTCTGTCTCTCTAACTTTCTCTCAGTCTCTCTTTCACTGTGGGAAAAGGCGGGAAAGCCGTTAGCTGCGCGTGCGCCTCCAACCCCCCCACCAACCGTCGCCCTCGCCTCGCGCGCTGACACGTTGGCGCCGGGCTGGAGGGTCACGTGGTGGTGGCGGGGTGGGTCACATGACGGGCCGTCAGGCGGGTCACGTGGCGGGGGGCAATCTCCCATCAATCAGTGATAGGATCAACCCACTGACTGACTCTCCTCAGCCACCCACCCACCCACCCACACACGCACAGATTCACTCACTTTCTGATATAATCACCATTAAAACAACCACTCACTCACTCACTCTGGTGTGTTTTTCCCGCTCCGCGCCTGCGCATTCACGTCTCTGAGTCTCCGGTCACGTGGCTAACGGATTTTTTTTGCAAAACTCGGCGCCTGCGCACTGACGTCAGTGTGTCTGTCTGTGGGCGCGATGCTGGCGGTTGGGATTTGAACTCGACGCCTGCGCAGTGACTGTGTCTGTCTATCTTGTCTGTTTGAGCGCGAGGCGGGGACCAGGGACTGGGAGGCGGGGACGGCGGAGATTAACGGGGAGGGGGGGAGAGAGTGTGAGTCACTGCGCAGTATGAGTGAAAGAGGGAGAGTGTGAGGGAGAGAGAGTGTGTGAGAGAAAGAGTGTGAGAGAAAGAGAGTGTGAGAGAAACTGAGGGAGAGAGAGACTGAGAGGGAATTTGCGCGGGAAGGGAGAGAGTGACGTCAGCGTGTCTGTCTGCGGGCGCGAGGCTGGCGGTTGGGATTTCAACTCGGCGCCTGCGCAGTGACTGTGTCTGTCTGTGGGCGCGAGGCTGGCGGTTGGGATTTGAACTCGGCGCCTGCGCAGTGACTGTCTGTCTGTCTGAAAACGAGGCGGGGACGAGGGGCTGGGAGGCGGCGGCGAAGATTAACGATGGGTGGGGGCGGGGGAGAGACGAGGGAGGGAGAGAGCGTGAGGAAGAGTGGGAGAGAGGGAGAGACAGTGTGAGGGGACGAGGGGAGAGTTGGGAGGGGACGAGGGGAGTAGCGATTGTCTCGTCTGTCCCTGTCTCTCCCTCTCAGTCTCTCTCTCAGTGTCTCCCTCAGAGTCTCTCCCTCTGTCTCTCAGTCTCTCTGTACCTTGTGTGTGGGGGGGGGGGGGGGGGGGAAGGCGTCAAGACCGTGTTTGAGGGCGCAGTGTAGTGACTGTGTGTTTGGGGGTCACAGGTTAGTGACCGTGTTTGAGGGTGAAGTGTAGTGACTGTGTGTTCAGTGGGGGTCACAGGTTAGTGACTGTTTGAGAGTGAAGTGTAGTGACTGTGTGTTTGAGGACGCAGTGTAGTGACTATGTGTTTGGGGGTCATCACTGGTTAATGACTGTGTTTGAGGGTGAAGTGTAGTGACTGTGCTCAGTGGGGCTCACAGGTTAATGACTGTGTTTGAGGGTGCAGTGTAGTGACTGTGTGTTTAGTGGGTCGAGGTTTTGTGACCGTGTTTGAGGGTGCAGTGTAGTGACTGTGTGTGAGGGTGCAGTGTAGTGACTGTGTGTGAGGGTGCAGTGTAGTGACTGTGTGTGAGGGTGCAGTGTAGTGACTGTGTGTGAGGGTGCAGTGTAGTGACTGTGTGTGAGGGTGCAGTGTAGTGACTGTGTGTGAGGGTGCAGTGTAGTGACTGTGTGTGAGGGTGCAGTGTAGTGACTGTGTGTGAGGGTGCAGTGTAGTGACTGTGTTTGAGGGTGCAGTGTAGTGACTGTGTTTGAGGGTGCAGTGTAGTGACTGTGTTTGAGGGTGCAGTGTAGTGACTGTGTGTGAGGGTGCAGTGTAGTGACTGTGTGTGAGGGTGCAGTGTAGTGACTGTGTGTGAGGGTGCAGTGTAGTGACTGTGTGTGAGGGTGCAGTGTAGTGACTGTGTGTGAGGGTGCAGTGTAGTGACTGTGTGTGAGGGTGCAGTGTAGTGACTGTGTGTGAGGGTGCAGTGTAGTGACTGTGTGTGAGGGTGCAGTGTAGTGACTGTGTTTGAGGGTGCAGTGTAGTGACTGTGTTTGAGGGTGCAGTGTAGTGACTGTGTTTGAGGGTGCAGTGTAGTGACTGTGTTTGAGGGTGCAGTGTAGTGACTGTGTGTGAGGGTGCAGTGTAGTGACTGTGTGTGAGGGTGCAGTGTAGTGACTGTGTTTGAGGGTGCAGTGTAGTGACTGTGTTTGAGGGTGCAGTGTAGTGACTGTGTTTGAGGGTGCAGTGTAGTGACTGTGTTTGAGGGTGCAGTGTAGTGACCGTGGTTGAGGGTGCAGTGTAGTGACTGTGTGTGAGGGTGCAGTGTAGTGACTGTGTGTTTGAGGGTGCAGTGTAGTGACTGTGTGTTCAGTGGGAGAGACGCGGTGGCCGATGGCCCACGGCAGCCTCCCCCACAAACAGGGAGGTGTGTGAGGGGCGTGTGAGTGTGGTAAGAGTGTGAGGGGGCGTGAGTGGTGTGTGTGAGGGGGGTGAGTGTGTGAGGGAGTGTGTGTGTGAGGGGGGTGAGTGTGAGGGAGTGTGTTTGCGAGGGAGTGTGTGTGAGGGGGGTGAGTGTGAGGGAGTGTGTTTGTGAGGGAGTGTGTGAGGGGGGTGAGTGTGAGGGAGTGTGTGTGTGAGGGGGGTGAGTGTGAGGGGGGGTGTGAGGGAGTGTGTGTGAGGGGGGTGAGTGTGAGGGAGTGTGTGTGAGGGGGGTGAGTGTGAGGGGGGTGAGTGTGAGGGAGTGTGTGTGAGGGGGGTGAGTGTGAGGGAGTGTGTGTGAGGGGGGTGAGTGTGAGGGAGTGTGTGTGTGAGGGGGGTGAGTGTGAGGGAGTGTGTGTGTGAGGGGGGTGAGTGTGAGGGAGTGTGTGTGTGGGGGGTGAGTGTGAGGGAGTGTGTTTGCGAGGGAGTGTGTGTGAGGGGGGTGAGTGAGGGAGTGTGTTTGTGAGGGAGTGTGTGAGGGGGGTGAGTGTGAGGGGGGTGAGTGTGAGGGAGTGTGTATGCGAGGGAGTGTGTGTGAGGGGGGTGAGTGTGAGGGGGGTGAGTGTGAGGGAGTGTGTGTGTGAGGGGGGTGAGTGTGAGGGAGTGTGTGTGTGAGGGGGGTGAGTGTGAGGGGGGTGAGTGTGAGGGAGTGTGTGTGTGAGGGGGGTGAGTGTGAGGGAGTGTGAGTGTGAGGGGGTGAGTGTGAGGGAGTGTGTGTGCGAGGGGGTGAGTGTGAGGGAGTGTGTGTGTGAGGGGGGTGAGTGTGAGGGGGTGAGTGTGAGGGAGTGTGTGTGCGAGGGGACCATTGTATTGTTGTTGTTGTTGTGTTTATCAGGCGGGTGGAGGAGGGAAACTCTCCCGAGGTTTGGCCGGGGACAGAACCCGGGTCTGTGGCGAGCGAGGGCTGTCACCCCTGAGCTACAGGCCTCCACACCAGGGGGCAACGGGGAGGTCAGTCAGCCTCCATCACTCACCCCCCTCACACTCACCCCCCTCACACTCACACTCCCTCACACTCACCCCCCTCACACACACTCCCTCACACTCACCCCCCTCACACACACTCCCTCACACACTCAGCACACTCACACACTCTCACACTCACACCCTCTCCCACTTCCACACACACTCCCTCACACTCGCACCCCTCACACACTCAGCACACACACACTCACCACACTCACACCCTCTCACTCACCCCCGTCACACATCACCCTCGCACTCACCCCACCCTCACACACACACACTCCCTCACACTCACACCCCTCGCAAACACACTCCCTCACACTCACCCCCCTCACACACACCACTCACGCCCCCTCACTCTTACCACACTCACACGCCCCTCACACACCTCCCTCACACTCACACCCCCTCACACTCACACTCCCTCATACACATCACACTTATACCCCCTCAATACACACCACACTCACACCCCTCACACACACCACACACACTTCTCTGACACACACCATGCTCACACCCACTCACACTCAGACCCTCACTCACCACCCTCACACTCACCACCTCTCACAATCATACCACCTCATGCTCACGCACCCTACACACTCACCCCCCTCACACTCACATTCCTTCACACTCATCCCCCTCACACTCATACCCCTCACACTCATACCCCTCACACTACCCTCACACTCACCCCACCTAACAATCATACCCCCTCACGCTCACACATCACTCACACTCATAACCCCCTCACACTCCATCACATAGCTGAGTGTGACAGAGGCTATGGATGTGTGCATGGCATGAGTGTGTGTGTGTGTGTGTCAGTGTGTATGTGTCTGTGTGTGTGTCAGTGTGTGTGTCCATCTGTGTGTGTGTGTGGAATGAGGAAACTTGCCCAACATTTCGCCCTGCCGGGAATCGAACCCAGGTTCCTGTGGCTCGCCAGACGAGCGCGCAAACCACTCACTACCCTGGGGGGATTCAGTGAGAAACTCAAGGAAGTTTCACACTTATCCCTCCCACAAGACAACTGTCCCAACCAACATTTGGAATTAATCCACGTTCTAGGCTTTGGGTCAAATCAGAGAAGCCGCTGGCTTTATTGTGACTTGAAGATACAGAAGTCCAGTTACTCAATGGAACAAGCGAGTTGTCGGGGTCTAGAAGGCGTTGCCTGAAAGCGGTGGTTGGAAGCTGATTAGAGATAGGAAGTTTCCAGAGAGTAGCAGAGAGTTAGTTGGGGAGGACATGTTTGCATGGCTATGGGGGGAGAGAACTTGGCTGTATCTCACTTGCCGAGAGCTGTTATTGGTACACATGGCACAGAGGGATTGCCGCGTCTGTGGAACACGTACTCGCATCTCCGGGGGTCCAGAATCGCCACACAGCCGACTGGGGGTACTGGCCTTAGGCTGAGAGACAACAACAACAGTGTCACACTGAGGTCAACCAATCTCCTCCCCCCCCACCAACCACCATTGGCGGGCGAGACTTCAGCCACTCTGCCCCTAACATTTGGAGTTCCATCCCAGCCACACCCTCCCTCCCTCCCCCCCCCCCACCTTCCTCATGAATGAACGAACGATCTCACTCACTCGCTTGCTCACTCACTCACTCACTCATTCACTCACTCCCTCCCCCCTCCCTCCCTCTCCCCCTCTCCCGCCCTCAATCTCTAACTCTCTCGGTGTCTCTATCTCTAACTCTAAACTATCTCTAACTTTCTCCCTCCCTTCTTCCCTCCCTCCCTCCCTGCCTGCCTCCCTCGCTCTCCTCCCTCTCCCCCTCCCTCCCTCCTCCACTCCCTCCCTTCTCGCCCCAAATCCCCTCTGGAGAATGGCTCACATTGAACAACACCTGAGACCCGATGAATCGCATGAGCAGAATTCACAGTCCCTGTTCGCCCAGCGATCGCCCAGGAAATGGATAGGGGAACAGTTGTCTTTCAGATCCAGACACTTGTTGTTGAAACCTAGAGAGTTTGACAAACGCAGAGCTGAGTCTTGTTGGAGGAAGGGTTAACTGGCGAAGGGAATAACAACACCAACAACATTACATTGATAGAGCACCCCCCACATCGCCAGGACATCCCCGAGGCGCTGAACAGTTAGCTCGGGATCCGAGTGGGGGGTTTGGAAGGGTCGGGGTAGTGGGGGGCAGGGGGAAGGAGGGTAGGAAAGGGGGAGAGAGTCAGGAGGGGAGCGGAAGGCGCGGGCGAGGAGGAAGGCCTTGAGACACGCCTTGAAGGAGGAAAGGGAGGAAGCGAGGAGAAGCGATTGCGGGATGGAGTTCCGGAGTGTGGGGGAGAGAGAGAGAGGCTGAGAGCCCGGCCGCTGACAGTGGGGCGGTTTGGAGGGGTGGGGGGCAAGGAGGGAAGGGAGCGACATGTCAGAAAGGGGAGATTTTATCTGCGTTGTGTATCTGTGTGTGTGCGTGTGTGTGTGTGCGTATATGAGAGGGAGGCGAACAAAACTTCACTCGTTTCATCGGTTGACATGGACTTACCCGGATCTAAATGTGGATCGGCAAAATAGCAATATTGCTCAGAGAGTGTGATGGCTGCCATCAGCAGAGTGGCACAGAGAAGCCTCTAGTTGGGGAGAGAGAGAGAGAGCGTGTGTTAATGTTGAGCAGATCCACGTAGCTCCTGTTGGCTCCTGGTGACCCTGAGTTGGAGAGCCTTGTCGGCGCAGTGTCTCAACTGTTCCACAGACACTTGTGGGGTGGGGGGGGGGGGGGGGTCACAAAGAAACATTAAGAAATATTTACGTACCATCGCTGCTCGTGGCTGATCAGATGTGACGTGTCCCGGCTCTGAGGGAAACTCTGAACCTTCTGCCCGAGGCAGCAGACTTTTACACGCTCGGTCTAGCTCGGCTTCGCCCCCAAGGTCATTCACACCGTCCCCACCAGCTGGTGTGTTGTTGACTGTCCCGAGAGAATTTAGATCAGATTGTTGGAATACGTGAATACGCCAGAAAAGTCAAGGCGGGAGAAATTAGCCAAGGAGAGGAAATTGGCGTTCGCGAGGGGTGGACTCATCGAAATACCAGAGCTTGCAGTTGAGATAGGGAGATTGAGATAAGGAAGTGACCAGAGAGTGAGCGAGGACTATGTCCATTCTACCCACCAGAATCTCTCCAGTTCACATTCATCACTGAAGGTTTCAAAACATGTCCAATCACTTGAGTTCCCAATACTCTCGCCAATGTAACATCTTCACCAGGTTTTCCGGGAGGAAGAGCATAGGGTTCAACGCGATCTGAATTACGTGGGACCGAACCACCGTCATTGTCCACTACAAGGTTGTCCCTCGATCTCACAGACCTGTTTAGCTTTAGGATCTCCGCAAGCATCTCTACTTGTACCTGTGCCTTTACCTCGACCACGGCCCCTAGTTCCTTTTCCTCTCTCCCTGGATCGTCTACCTTGACTTCCCTTGGGTCTTTCCCCTTCAACCTCTCACACCTCCACACTTTCTTTCGTTACCTCCTGTTTAAGGCGCGTCTTTCAACATAGTTCCAAACCAATGGCTTCCTCTTCCTACAATATCAGCCCAGGGACTCCCTGGATCTGTACTTTGGCCCGTTGCCTGATTTGGTACTTCCACTTAACTTACTCAAGAAACATTTCTTATACTTGACCGAGCCTACGTGGTCAACCTGGCTCATTGGCTGTTCCTGTGCTACATTATTATACGTCTCCCAGAGTTTCAGATGAAATGCCAGTGGCTGCTCTCTAGGTCCCTGGCTAGATTCTCCCAGCTCGGTCATGGGTTCTTCGTCTCTTCCTAACACCTCCAACACCTCAGCCTCTAGTCCATCCAGCGTCCCATTTGGTCCAAAATGGACCCATGTCATCAGCTGTCTAACCTCTCCCCCTATAGTTGCTTTTAAGACCCTCAGCCTGTCCCAACTCAGGATGGTCTTCCCCCAATTGACCCCAGACCCATCTCCATTTCCCTGGATCTCCATGCGTAGTGATTGGCATCACTAACTCTTGCACGAGTTGCTTTACATTGTACTGCAGTGAGGTGATTCATCTGCTCAGAATGTCCCCCTCGTACCTGGAGCTCCCTGTGGCTCAGTGGTCAGAGCACTTGTCTCGCAAGCTGGGGGGAGACCAAGCTTGGGAGTAGACCTGGGTTCGAATCCGGGCAGCTCAGGGCCAAACCTCGGGCAAGTTTCCTTACTCCATGCACGCGCCTAATAATAATCCCTCCCCCCAAAAAAAACACAATAATAAAATTGGTCATTTCAATCCACGGCTGTGTGTTGGGGACGCTGCGGTGCGCAATCGGCTGGCCTGTTTCACCTGCAGATATACATACAGTCACTACACTTTACGGTATAATCTGCGAAGCGCTTTGGGACGGTCGATAAGACATGAAAAGCTCTACATCGTACGCAAGCGTTATGATTATGCCGCGGCGGCTTACCTGATCCGGGGCTCTGGAGTTTCAGACGGTCAATGGTAAAGTATGTTATTATACTCACGTGTGAGGAGAAGCCGTACGGGATCCACGAGACCCTGGACTGTGCTCTTCTCCCTTTGCAAGAACTTTTGTAGCCTTTTCTTAGATACGGCGATAACACAATTGTTTAATCCAATGCCACGTACTCGGCGACAATCCATCATTCGATTGTAACTTCACCCCTGTAGCTACTCACGGAACTGGGATCCTAGACATGTACCTCAATATCTCAGAAGAGATGACAACCCAGTTCCGTGAGTAGCTACACGTGTAACGTTATAATCGGGTGATGAATTCTTGCTAAGCTTTGTACGCGAGTATGTGGCATTTGATTAAACGATTGCATATCTCTACATCTCAGAAAAGAGTACAGCCGTGAGTAGCTACACGTGTAATGTTATAATTGGACGATGAATTCTTGCTAAGCTTTGTACGCGAGTATGTGGCATTTGATTAAACGATTGCATATCTCTACATCTCAGAAAAGAGTACAGCCATGAGTAGCTCCAGGTGTAATGTTATAATTGGACGATGAATTGTTGCTGAGCTTAATACAACAACAACAACATTTATAGAGCGCCTTTGGTGAGGCCTCAGCTGGAATACTGTGTTCAATTCTGGTCACCACACTACAGAAAGGATGTGAAGGCATTGGAAAGGGTACAACGAAGATTTACTAGGATGGTGCCAGGATTGAGGGACTTCAGCTATGAGGAGAGGCTAGATAGGCTAGGGTTATTCTCTCTGGAGCAGAGAAGATTGAGGGGAGACCTAATAGAGGTTTATAAGATCATGAGGGGTTTCGACAGGGCAAATAGAGAAAAACTATTTCCACTCGTGGGTGAATCTGTGACTCGTGGTCACAGATTTAAAATAGTTTCAAGGCGCAGTAGAGGGGAGCTGAGGAGAAATTTTTTCACTCAGCGAGTTGTTGGAATCTGGAATGCATTGCCTGAAAAGGTGGTGGAGGCTGATTCGATAACAACTTTTAAAAGGGAATTAGATCTTTATTTAGGGAGAACGGGTCTATTAGGCTATGGGGAGCGGGCAGGGCAGTGGGATTGAATCGCTCTTTTCAAAGAGCCGGCACAGACTAGATGGGCCGAATGGCCTCCTTTTGTGCCATAAAATTCTATGATTCTATGATTCACGTCGGGAGGACGTCCCAAGGCGCTGCACAGGAGGCGTGTGACCCGAGCTGGGAGGGGAGTGTTTGGGAAGGAGTGAAACACGAAGGGGAGGCAGAAGAGTTCGGGGTGGAACAAAAGGCACGATCGAAGAAGAAAATCTTCAAACCGGCCTTGAAAGAGGAAAGGGAAGAGACGAAACGGAGGGATTGAGGGATTGCATCCCATAGGGTGGGAGCGGAGAAACTGAAGGCCCGGCCTCCGATGGTGGGGGGGTTCGGGCGGGGGGCTTGGAGCAGGCCAAGTCCTGTTGAACGGAGGGTCCGGGTGGGCGTGTAGGGGGAGAGTAGATCGGCTAGGTAGGATGGGGCAAGGCCGTGTACGGCCTTGTAGGTGAGGACGAGGATCTTAAACTTGATCCTCTGGAGGATGGGGAGCCAGTGGAGACGGGCGAGGGTGGGGGTTATGTGGTCGCGGAGGCGGGTGCGGGATAGTACACGGGCTGCAGAGTTTTGGATGGCCTGCAGCCTGTGAATGGAGGAACTGGGGAGGCCGACGAGGAGAGAGTTTCCGTAGTCCAGCCGTGAGGTGATGTACGCATGCACGAGTGTTTCGGCAGCGCGGGGGGTGAGATAGTTGCGGAGCCTGGCAATGTTGCGCAGGTGGAAATAAGCGGTGCCGGTCAAGGCGCGGATGTGGGGGAGGAAGGAGAGTTTATGGTCGAACATGATGCCGAGGTTCCTGATTGGCTTCGTGAGGTGGAGAGTGCAGCCTTGGATGTTGAGGCTGGCAGCGCCCGATGTGCGGAGGCGCTGGCTTGAGCCAATCAGGAGGGCCTCGGTCTTACGCACATAAGACCATGTATGTGGCATTTGATTACACGATTGTGTATCTCTACATCTGAGAAAAGAGTACAAAAGTTCTTGCAAAGGCACCGCTAAGGGAGAAGAGTACAGTCCGGGGTCTTGCTGATCCCGTACAGCTTCTCCTCACATGTGAGTATAATCATAGAATCATAGAATTTTACGGCACAAAAGGAGGCCATTCGGCCCATCTAGTCTGTGCCGGCTCTTTGAAAAGAGCGATTCAATCCCACTGCCCTGCCCGCTCCCCATAGCCTAATAGACCCGTTCTCCCTAAATAAAGATCTAATTCCCTTTTAAAAGTTGTTATCGAATCAGCCTCCACCACCTTTTCAGGCAATGCATTCCAGATGCCAACAACTCGCTGAGTGAAAAAAATTCTCCTCAGCTCCCCTCTACTTCGCCTTGAAACTATTTTAAATCTGTGACCACGAGTCACAGATTCACCCACGAGTGGAAATAGTTTTTCTCTATTTGCCCTGTCGCTCGAAACCCCTCATGATCTTATAAACCTCTATTAGGTCTCCCCTCAATCTTCTCTGCTCCAGAGAGAATAACCCTAGCCTATCTAGCCTCTCCTCATAGCTGAAGTATTTTATCAGCTGAAGCTGATAAAATACTTTACTGTTGACTCAGGCCCGTCGATATGGAAATTTTCCGATTTAGATATATCGATGGGCTCATATCGACATATTCCGAAATATCGATATTTTCGGGGTTTTCGTACTGCGCATGCGCGCGCGGCGTGCGCATACCGAGTGCGCGCGCATTCGGAGTGTGTCCACGTTCGGGGCTATCTCCTCAGGAGGTAAATATCTTTCTCTCTGTGTCTCTCACTCTCTCCATCTCTGTTTTTTTCTGTCTGTGTGTCTCTCTCACGTCATCCACATCTCTCTCTGTATATTATCACATCCACCCCGTCTCTCTCCCCCTCCACCCCCCAGCCGTCTCTCTCCCCACCCCCACCACCAGCCGTCTCTCTCCCCCTCACCCCCCCCCCCCACAGCCATCTCTCTCCCCCTCACACCCACCCCCCCAGCCGTCTCTCTCCCACTCACCCCCCCACCCCAGCCGTCTCTCTCCCCCACCAGCCCCCCCCAGCCGTATCTCTCTCCCCCTCACACCCCCCCAGCCGTCTCTCCCCCACCCCCCCAGCCGTCTCTCTCCCCCTCAACACCCCCCCCCCAGCCGTCTCTCCTCCCCCCCAACCCCAGCCGTCTCTCTCTCCCCCTCCAGCCGTCTCTCTCCCCCTCCATCCGTCTCTCTCCCCATTCCCCGCACCCCCCAGCTGTCTCTCTCCCCCTCACACAGCCCCAACCGTCTCTCTCCCCCTCAACCCCCCCCAGCCGTCTCTCATCCCCCCCCAACCCCCAGCCGTCTCTCTCCCTCTCCCCCTCCATCAGTCTCTCTCCCCCGCCCCCCAGACGTCTCTCTCCGTCTCACCCCCCCCCCAGTCGTCTCTACCCCCCCAACCCCCAGCCGTCTCTCTCCCCCTTACCACCCCCCCAGCTGTCTCTCTCCCCATCACCCCCTCCAGCCGTCTCTCCTCCCCCCAACCCCCAGCCATCTCTCTCCCCCTCCAGCCGCCTCTCTCCCCCACCATCCGTCTCTCTCCCCATCCCCTGCACCCCCCAGCTGTCTCTCTCCTGCCCCCCAACCCCCCAACCCCCAGCCGTCTCTCTCCCCCTCCAGCCGTCTCTCTCCCCCTCCCCCCACAGCCGTCTCTCTCCCCCTCACCCCTTCCATACCTGTATATTGTATTCGAGGACTATGAATACAATATGGCGGCTTTGCACCTCGGTCTGTGCATTGTGTATAGAGATGAGCATTCTGGGTCTTGTAGTTCAGTGTGCGGTATTCTTCTTATACAAAAAAAATGTTTTGTATAAGAAGAGAATCCAAAGGTTGTATATCTGCTGTTTACCATAGATACCATCCCTCCTTTTGAGACATGACATTTACCATTAGCTCAATTCAGCCGCTATGGGAAACAATGCTTTTGGTAATACTGGTAATTCATCCGGCCCTATCCACAACCCCTCAGCTGTTTTGGTGCATTTATGGTTTTCCCATATGCGTATATACCTCTGGTGATTTTGCTTCACCTTGCATTTCTCGTAATAGGGTGTGGTCTATTCCAGGTGTCTCTTGGATTTGTAAAATTACAGTATACTGACATTCTGAATACTATCAGTTCTTGAACTGTATGGTGTTTATTCAACTTATCGACCCCATCACCTCACACTCTACAATACCCGACGCATACAAAACACATACAGTTACCAATGTACAGCATTAGACCGGGTTTCACTTGTCCACTCATTTCCCCCTGAGATGATCGAGTGAAATTAAAAGCGAAGATCAGCTTTGTGGGTGGGAGAGTTGGAGCGAAAAGTATAAGTTATCCCAGAAGAAGTGGCTCCGTGTGATGCCATTCTTGTCAGTATCTGTCAGAACTAAATTACAAGGTGAAATCTCCCGTTTCTTTAAACATTTTCAGTTGTTAACATGACATGATCATTAACTGCAGAAACACTTTCAATCTAGCTGGAAACCAAAGGGTTACGGAAAGTCATTTTGTCCAGATAAACCAGAGTATCCGCAGTCAGTGAATTGAAACCGCCCACAGTCAATGGCTGCAGTCAATTCTAACTGCCGCAAGTTAACTGCCACAAGCTAATTTATCCGTATTTAATTTCTACAAACATTTTAAGTAAATGCTGGAAATCACAAAATAAATGATACATAAAATAAATCAGGCTTTTTTTTTAAAAAATCTTATATCTCCAAAGTTTACTCTACTTTATCGCTTCGTTCTTGCGTCAAATATTCCAAATTCTTGGTTGTATTTTTACTGTGCTATTACTCAGTACATATGGAACGTGGGTAGTATCTGGCTTATACTCTGCGTCCAGAGAAAAGTCAGACCTATCACGGTCTGGTACTTTTAAAATAATCCAAAATCTATGGAACATGGATGGGATCTGGCCATACTCCAGAGCAAAGTCAGACCCACCATTGTCCTCTTTAAATGCATACATTACATAAAACATACAACAAAAGCTTCTCTTCATTTTGCTTTCTTTTTTTTATTTTAATTACTGCTCATTCAAGCTAAACCATATCGAGGTACAAACATTTTTTTTTACACAAAAAAAAGGTAACACATTGAGCTCAAGTTTTCTTAAGGCCCGTACAGTCACAACTTCCTGTGGGGAAAAACGTTCAATTAAGAGTATTGTGACTGTTCAGATTACTCTTTTTAAAGAATAGTTAGGGAGGCACAAGGATATCAATAATATGCAGAGTGGCCTCAAACTCATGTTGTGACTTTTGGCCTTCCCCAAATACTCATTCAAAGGGTCGCAACATACCCCATAGAGACCGTAAATTCAGATAGCAATCGCTTAAAATTTGTTGTTGTTTTTTTCACCTGACATTTTGTCACCACACTTTCTTTTAATCAGAACAAGTGGTGTTATTGGAACATCAAATCCGAATTGTTTTCATTTCAATTTGATGTGTTTTTACTTATTAAAAAAACGGATTCTCAGTCAGGTTAATTTAAAAAATATGCCTGACTTGTTTGAATTTTCGAATGTAAGTCTCGACATTTAATTTTTTTTTATCAATATACATTTGGTTTTCGACTGTCTGGTCTTTGACTTTCAATTATCTGTTGTAGCATAACATAGTTAAACATATAAAACAATTGTATTAAATACAGTAAATATATATTTTTTATCAATACTTATTCTCTAAAATCTTATACTTTACTTTCATGTGTAGTACTTCACAAATTCTTATACTTTAAATTTTATTCTTTACAACCTTATACTTTAATGTTCTTATTCTACTTGAATTAAAAAACCATGTATTTCTTTTATCCCCGGCTACTAACTTATTTAACCACAAAATTGACACTTTCGCTTCTATGCTTAGATAGAAATTCTTAACCTCTAAAATCACTTTGCAAAACTTATACTGAAACACCTTATTCTTTATCTTTAATCTTATTCTTTATTTCCAAATCTTATATTCTAAAATTTCCAACACTTATATTGTATCTTACTTAATGGCCGGCCTCTAAATAACTTATATTGTAAATATGTACATGCAGTGCGCTATCGTGATGTTGTTTAGGAGTGCGACTCCCCTGTGGTTTATTAGTTCGTTTTTTTTAGTCCTTTTCCACAACCTCGTTTTTTCCATAATTGTCTGTTAGCTTTTGCCCAGATAGTAAACTAAGTTTTGTCTCATATTCAGGGAATAATGTGCACATGATTTTGGACCGGATCCTTTGGGCCATTTGCTTTGTCAAGTATTGTACCCATTTTATGTTATACACCGGTGTATGTTTAAAGGCTAGAATCAATCATTATTGAGTTGCCTTTCTTCACTGATCACACTAAAACACAACTTATAACGCCCGATACAACAAGTAACAAGTCAAAAAAAAATTTAAAAATTGCTTATGCTAGAAGAACGTCATTCATTATTCAAACAAATTAAATCGTTCAAAACTACCAGCGCCATTACTAAACAACATGAGCTACTAACGGTTCAAACCTTACAACACCCCTACGAAAACATAGTGGGCAGTTTGGCGATGAGCTCCATGCGTAAGGGGTTAGTTTGTCTAGCGATTACCAAATGTCCCTGTGTTTCTGTTGCTACATCCGTTCAAAACTACCAGCAGGTTAGTCTGTGTTACGGTGAGCGTTGTACATACTCCACGTTATGTATGAACCCCAACCGGCGTCTCCAATGAGCTGGCTCCAAACACCGGTGAGTTCCAATGACACCTTGTATAATGAGCTCCAACCCCACGATGGGTTCCATTAAACCTACACCATTTTTTTTTAAAAACCCACAAATTTAGATTTTTTTTTAACGTCTTCCACTATATTTTCATCTCCAACGGATGTATCTTAACGGTTCTTTTATTGGGTCTCGTCAACAGTGACTTAGGTTCGATGGTCGTGGGTCACATTTGTTGAAAAATCACCAAATGAGAAACCAAGGTTTTACAGATATTTTATCTCACCTTGTTGGCCTGTGTCTCGGATGCTGCTTCCCCGACAACTGTTCCACCTCTTATTCGACTCGTTCCTTGATGTAACGTTTTGAGACCCGGCTCGCAGCGCCAAATGTGAAGTTGTAATTTTTTACTCGTTCCCAGAACCGTTGTCTTACAAACAGACCATACACCGTGGGTAAGGAAATGTAAAGTTTATTTGCTGGCAAGAGCTAATTCCCAGAATACAACAGTCTCCAAGTAGACCATTGGACACTCACGAGAATGAGCTGCCAGTGATCAGTAAATGCAGCCTTTTTATACATAAAAAGCAGGGGTTTGTGGTTCACACGAAGGCAGTTGCAAAAATATTATCAATCACTTGGCTCCAACAATTCAATCACTCCATGTCTCTCTAACAAGGTTAAATGTTATCTATTGATTAGTTCTTCACATATCAAGCATTTGTCGGCTATGGGTTAGAAAAATATAATATAAAGGAGTCCCAGTTTGGAACGATTCAGGCAAAAACAAGCTTAGACAATGTCACAGTTTCTTCAAGGTTTGTAGAAGTTACTGTTCCCTGTCCTGTAAAATGCTAAGATAAGGAAGCGACTGCCTTTGTGCCAATCTGCTTTTCCACGACCTGTCTTTTTCATTTTGTTAGTGGGCCAAAAGCACAGAAATTACATCTAGGCATAAAATGGCTAAGTTCATATTTTGTTAGTGGGCCAAAAGTATAGAAGTTACATCCGGGTATAAATGGCTAAATTTTACAATTTCACACACGTGGCAGATGAAGTTTAATGCAGAGAAGTGTGAGGAGATGCATTTTGGGAGAAGAAATCAAGGGAGGCAATATAGGCTAGATAGTACAATTTTAAGGGGTGTGAGGGACCTGGGGGTTTGTGTTAGTGACTCGTTGAAGGTGGCAGGACAGGTAGACAAGGCTGTTAAGAAGGCATATGGGACACTAGGCTTTATAAATAGGGGTATAGAGTACAAAAGTCAGGAAGTGCTGACTAACCTCTATAGGACTTTGGTGAGGCCTCAGCTGGAATACTGTGTTCAATTCTGGTCACCACATTACAGAAAGGATGTGAAGACATTGGAAAGGGTACAAAGAAGATTTACCAGGATGGTGCCAGGATTGAGGGACTTCAGCTATGAGGAGAGGCTAGATAGGCTAGGGTTATTCTCTCTGGAGCAGAGAAGATTGAGGGGGAGACCTAACGGAGGTTGATAAGATCGTGAGGGGGGGGGGTTTCGACGGGGCGAATAGAGAGAAACTATTCCCACTCGTGGGCGAATGTGGTCAA